>SJYV01012955.1:530138-561452 GCA_006410875.1 Neotragus pygmaeus | reverse complement strand
CCCTAAAGGTAGGACTCGAATATTTTAATAGGGCAATAAAAAGGATGTTGACCTATATTCCTCAGGAAATCCATTCCTAGCTTCAGTCCTACGTGCGTGGAGTTGGCGGAAAGTCTCCCACCGGCGGGGAGATGTGCAGTCAGGGGTCTTCAGCGGAGGGAGGGAGGGAGAGAGGAATGCGTGTTTCGCTTTGGTTCGTCTCTCCAGCCCCCTCCCGCTGATACCGAGTCTCTCCTAATTCCTAGGCCAGCAGGTTGAAAACTAGCGTGATGCAATGCCAGTAAGTTCTAAGTCCCTCCCCTCAAGTACCGCGGGCTCGGGAGAATCAGAGGGCATCCTTAAAGAAATATCGATACATTCACACTCGGATGGGCACAACCGCCCGCGCCCGAGTGGCGGTGGAAGCTCTGTGATCCGGGCGGGGGCCAGCCCGGCTGCCTCTGGAACCCCGACCCTTTGTCAGCACTGCCGGTGGAGGGGCTCCGGTGGGGTGGGGGCGACAGAGCGAGGGGAGCACCGAGGAGAAAGGAGGGGAAGCTCAGAGGCTGCACCTGCCCGGTGACCCCGACACCCCTTGCCGCTGCCTCCGTGCCTCCTCCCTCGGTGCCCGCTCCCAACTTGGGAAGGACAGATGACCCCACAGGGAACGTCTCCCCAAGTTTCCAGCCAGAGCCAGGCGGGATGGAAAGGCCGTCCCAGCAGGATGCATGCGGTCAGGGGCTCCCGTGGACCGCATGTCCTGGCGTCCTTACCCCCGCCCCCANTCCTCCCTCGGTGCCCGCTCCCAACTTGGGAAGGACAGATGACCCCACAGGGAACGTCTCCCCAAGTTTCCAGCCAGAGCCAGGCGGGATGGAAAGGCCGTCCCAGCAGGATGCATGCGGTCAGGGGCTCCCGTGGACCGCATGTCCTGGCGTCCTTACCCCCGCCCCCACCCGCAACTTGTCCATCTGGACCCTTCACCTCCATTCCCCTCCAGGAAGAGGAAGGCACCCGGAGGCCCGGCAGGTGGGTGGGGAAGGAGCGGGCAAAATCGCCTTTCTACCTGCCTGAAGAGCAAACAGACCGAGCTGCACGGTTACACACAACCCCTTGAAAGCCACACATTCCACGCCCCGCGCTGGGTTTCTACCTGAGTCATCAGCCGGTCCGCTCCGGTGTTTTCTTCATCCTTAAATATGATGTCGGGGTTGTAATTGGGGGTGAGTTCTTTAAATCTCTCTGAGTTTCTGGTGATCTTCCCCTCGTATCTTCCACTGGCCCCTAGGGTCTTCTCCGCCACGTTGGGGATAAACTGCTTGTAGGCTAAAGGGGTCAGCTTTTTTGGGTTCCGCCTCTTGCCAAATCCCCTGCCGGGTCCGCACGCCAGCCCCGAGCACATCAACAGCGAGGAGACCAGCAGCACCAGCAGACATCTCGCCAGCAGCAGCATCTCGCCCATGGAGCCCGGGGACCTGGCGGCCGGCGGCGCAGGTCCGAGTGCGCGAGGGTGCGGGTGTGCGAGTGTGCGCGCTCTGCCTCCCTCGCTCCGGCTGGCTGCTGGCGCCCGCGCGCCCTGCCTCGCTCTTTCTTTTCCTATATAACCTTGCCCGCCGCCGCCGCTGCGGGGGACTCGCCACCGATCCGCACCCAGACGGAGGCTGGGACGGCAGGCTGCTGGCCGCTGATAACGGAACGCATCGGAGTTGGGGCTCAAGACAGCCGGCAGAAGACAAAAAGAGTCTGATTTTAAATGGTAGCAAGCCTGAGAGCTTGTGCGAGAGGCTGTCTTCAGTACTATATTATAGCTGGCAGGGCGGATCTGATTGGCCGAAGCCGCACAAGCTTGTCTTCTGATGTTTAACCCTAAAAAAGACTCATTTTTTCCCCCCTCTGTTGCTGCTGCGGCTTTATTTTTACCTGAAGGCTTCTAGTTAAGAGAGGAAAACATCTTCACCGAGACAAAGGTGAGAGGGAGGGAGGAGGCAGGCGGATGAGGATAACCTCAGTTACCCCTGCCCTGCACACACCTCCCATTCCCCCTTCCCTTCCTCCAGAATGGTAGATGCTTCAGTTAAAACCAACTTAAGTTTTTAAAGGACAATCTAGACTCAGCGTCCTCCACCCCCAAGCTTCCATCACCAAACAAATAGTCTCTCAAATGTTTGTTGGGCACAGCTGCCCAGGTTGTATTTAAATGTTTTCCCAGGGACTTTATCATGCAGGCCAGGTCTCCCTGCAGTTGAAAGACAGGGGTGGTGGTGGGGTCCCCTGCTCCTCCTGAAGGTTCCAGTCGCTACAGCTGGTCAGGACACACCGCGTGGTGCTGTTTGAGGAGCTTCTGACACCTTAAAACAACTTGAACCTGCTGCTGTTTATTGTGCTTCGGTTAATGCATTATTTTTAACGCCATGGAAGGAGAATGGAGATGAGCTCAGGTGCAGAGTGAGCTGAGGGGATGGGCCGGCCAGCTGGGCCGGAGTGGGTATGGGGGCTGCACCCCAGCTCAGTGCNTGCACGGGTTGGACCTGCATGGCCGTGTCTCTCCACGTTCAGAGCTGAAAGAGGGCCCTGCCCAGGGATGGGCACAGGCCTGGGGGGCGGATCCAGGGTTTTCCAGGCCTCAGTTGGTCTCTGAAGCAGGAACAGAGGTAATCTGCTCCAATACCTGGGGGAGGGGTCCTGGAGGGCCGTGCATCTTTCCAGGGTACCGGATGAGCCCAGAACCCAAGCTGACTGGTCAGCGGGTCCTGGAGCGGGGTTTGGAACGGCCCAGGTCAGACTCAGCCTTGCCTCTGGGGGTGGGTGCCCTTGTCTGGGGAGTGGAGACCCGGGGCCACGTCCGGCTGTGCCTGCCATCTCCCGGCCGGGGGTGGGGGGCTCTGGCCACCCCCGCTGGCACTGCTGCCCTGGAGGAGGATGTCTGTGACCCTTCTTGGCAGCCAGCAGGGCGCTTGCGTCATCTGGGCAACTTCTGCCCAAAGGTTTTCTTTTAGATGGAAAACGATGCGGTGCTGACATGCAGGAACACTGAGGCCGTCACCCTCTCCCGGAGTGGAGGAAGCCTGGAGACCTCGGGGTAGGCTGGGCCGGACTGGGCTGGGGGCACGGCGTTTGGTGGCAGCTCTGTCGCTCCAGGTCTGTCCTCCTCCGCCCTCTCCCTCTTGACCGGTCACCCGATTGCTTGTGACCTCCAGCGAAGCTTGGGCTGACCTCCCAGGAGCCTTCTGACTCTTCCAGGCACCAGTCCCATGTGGAGTTGGGGTGGGGGTCCTCGGGGTCCTGCTTGGCCAGCCGCTCCTCATGGACCCCCAACTCCACCCCCTAACAAAGTGTATCCCCTTCCTTTGCTGCCTCCTCCTTTTCTAAAGACGCTTTCTGACATGGAGCACTGCCTTGAAAGGGGGTCATGCTGCTTCCTCCTTTTCTAAAGAGTTTTCTGACATGGGCATTTTAAAGCCTTTATTGAATCTGTTGCAATATTGCTTTTGTCTTCTGCTCTGTTTTTTGGCCCCGAGGTATGTGGCTATTAGCTCCCTGACTGGGGATTGAACTTGTACCACCTGCATCTGTCTTGGTGCCCAGGCAAAACCCAGAAACACAGAGGAATCAGGAGGAGGGGGCTGGGAGGTGGCAGCCGGAGTGGCAGGAGGTGGGAGCTGGAGCGGACGGGGAAACTGAGGAACGAACACACACTCTTGGGCTTCGCACCGTTAGCACAAGTCCCTGGAACCTTAGCGGCTCATCTACCCCAGCGCTTGTCAGGCAGTGTTAACAAGAATGCCTGGGAGGGTTGCCGGCGCCTCTGGCAGGGGGTGAGGAGTTTCCTGGGGAGACTGAGGCCGCACTCCAGGGGGAGGCTGTGCGGGGGGAGGTCCAGAGGGGAGGCACGCTGGGGATGCAGGAGGCACTTTCCCTGGGGGCCCGTGGCCCCTCGCCTGGTGGGGAATACGGCACCCGGCCCTTGCTCACAGCAGTGCTGTCCTGTGTGTTTGCCCAGCATCTCACCCAGAGAGTGCCACGTGGCGAGAAGTTACATCTCACCTGTAGCTTTGGGTATTCGTATTTGCTCATTCATTGTTTATGATATATTTTCATTGTGCTTGGATGATATTCAGTTAATCAAGGCACAGGACCCTATCAAGCAGGCGCCATTTGCAGCTGAGTAAAATGAGACGCAGAGAGGGGAGACCTCTTGTCCAGGCACCTGTGGAAGATGCGGCAGAAGAGTGGCAGATAGTGGCCCTGCCCTGGAGGCATGCTCACAGCCTCTGCTGGGCTGGGCCCAGCACGCATGAGCTGCAGGCAGCTCTGCCCAAGGCCGCTTGGCAGTGAGAGGTCAGCGTCTCTGACCTGACCTCCATCTCCAAGCTCCAGGTTCTGCACTCCTGAGGCCCAGGAGAGACAGCCAGCAAGGCTGTGCTTCCTGGGTGACCATGAGCCTGGCCCCTGAGGTTTGGACAGAAACGGGGGTTTCAGGTTAGGTGTGCTCAAGGACTCTGCTTCTATGAATCCTTGAATTATTGATCGCTCAGGTGACTGTGGAAAAGAACACAGAATGGCATGAAAGAAACCTTTAAAAATAAGATCAGTCTTCCCTGGCCAGCCTCTCCAAGAGATGTCTCTGTTTTAGAACCTGGGACCTTCACTTGGAGGGGCCAGCTGCTAGTTGGGAATGATAGAGATTTTCAGATACGGGACTTCCCTTACCTACGGGTCCTCTGTTATTGTCACTCAGCGTTCTGTTTACCATGTGACAACGTGTGGGTCTCCAGGGCTTTTGATCGGGCCTGTCAGAGCGGGGGCAGCACCCGTGTTGCGTGTTATCCATCTGCAGGATGGAGAGAAGAGGTGATCGGACGCACGCCCACCATCCCTCTCTGGGATGCTGAGCCTTTCCTTCCTCCTTGCCTGATCTCAATGTTTGGTCATTCCGATTTTATTTTTCCAACAGATGATTGGCTCAAAGTGGCTTATGGGATACGCAGATCCAGGCAAACGACGAGATTCCCCGGAGCTGAGTGAGCTGGATCCTCCCATGTCCCTGTCTCCGCAGGGGCAGGGTCTCATGAGGTCGGGCAGGACAGACCGTCTGGAAGTCTCACCGACTGCCTTTTGCCTCTTGGTCCTTGAGTGTGTTTATTTTTGCACCATTCTGCCTTCCGTCTTGGTTGTCTTGTTGTGGGCTAGCTCCCCCCGGCTGCAGTGACCAAGTGCCATGAAAGGCTTAAGACAACGGAGTACGTTATTTCATAGTCTGCAGGCCAGATGTCTGCAAGGCCGTGTTCCCCTGAGGTGCCAGGGAGGGGAGTCTCCCAGCCGTCCTCTCAGCCGCCGGCATTGTATCTTATGGGTTGTCGACGCTTCACATCTGGCCAGCTCCTCCCCGCACGTCTGTGTGTCTCTCCTCTTAGAACGACACCACTCTCTGGCTTAGGGCTCACCCCATGCCAGTGTGGCCTCATCTTCCCTAATTCCACCTGCAGAGAACCTAACTCCCGCTAAGGCCCCATTCGCAGGTACCAGGCCAGCCTTGTTGTTGTTCAGTCGCTCAGTCGTGTCGGACTCTTTGCGACCCATGGACTGCAGCACAGCAGGCCTCCCTGTCCATCACCATCTCCTGGAGTTTACTCAGACTCATGTCCATGGAGTCGGTGACGCCATCCAGCCATCTCGTCCTCTGTCGTCCCTTCTCCTCTTGGACGTAACTTTTGGTCCCTGCTGAGCCCACCAAAGGTGGGTTAAGTGTTGGCTCTTCAGTGAGAGGCCAGGTTCTCTCTGCTGCTCAGGTGAACTCCTGGTCAGGACAGCCCAGGACCCTGTATCCTCCTGGAGTGAGAGGAGGCAGTCAGGGCCCTGGAGCTGCCAGCTGTGCCACAGCACGGTGTTGTCTCTCGTTTGTGGGGCAGAGGCCGCGTTGCAGACGGCGGTCTGCCTGTGTGTGCACTGTCGCACCAGCTCCACGTGCCCGCCTGTGTCTGCACTGTCGCACCAGCTCCGCATGTCTGCCTGTGTCTGCACTATCACACCAGCTCCGCATGTCTGCCTGTGTCTGCACTATCGCACCAGCTCCTCGTGTCTGCCTGTGTCTGCACTGTCGCACCAGCTCCGCATGTCTGCTTGTGTCTGCACTATTGCACCAGCTCCGCGTGTTTGCAGATCTTGCTGGAGCCCCGGCAGCTGCTGTCACAGGTGAGAATCCGTCCTGAGAGCTGGCACCCGATCTGGCCATTCCAGCCCCCCCAAAGAAAAGCTGCAGCCCACGGTACCGGGGTCTTCTCTCTCTCTTTCTCTCTCTCTCTTTAGTCGCTAAGTCATGTCCAACTCTTGCGACCCCATGGACTGTAGCCTGCCAGGCTCCTCTGTCCATAGGATTCTCCGAGCAATAATACTGGAGGGGTTGCCATTTCTCGCAAACATCTCTCTTGATTAACTTAGGCTGATTCCAAGCTTCTTGCTCTCTCGCATTTCCATCCGCTGCCCTTGGGTCTTGCATGCCATTCTTGCAGGACCCGAGGTCAGCCCGTGACTGGGCCTGGGAACATCTTCATCACTTGCCCTCTGCTCCACGTCCATCTTTGGGGCCGGCTGTGGCCTCTCGCCCTCCATGGCGTCTATCTCCCTGTATCCGCATCGCAACCTGTGGACCCCAGAGCTCGCTGCGTCCCACCCTCAGCGTTGAGCTGATGGCCTGTGTGTTGCTGCTCACAGCAACTTTGCCTTCAGGGGTGGTGGTTTGCCTTGCATCCCTGGGGAGCTATTTGCATCCTCAGCACGTTTGCTAATTTCCAGAAGAGCCTTCAGGGTGTGAGACTAATTCATCTCTGTTTAAGTTCAGCAGCTCCTGCTCAGAAGATGCTCAATAAATATTTGTCAATTGACAGATGTTTCTTATTAATTAGCCAGTTCGACTGGTGACGTGCTGTGAGATGTACTCTGGTGGACACTACTTTTTAAAAAGTATCCCAAGAAGGCAAAGCGAGCAAAGAGCAACAGCAGAAATCTCCACGTCAGGTCAGAGTCTGGGTACTTCCTCCGCCTACAGAGGACCCTGGCGGCCTCAGTCTTGCTTCGCTGTGATCGCAGAGGGCCCACGGGGTGGTGCATCTCCTCCTGTTCCCACACACGGCGCCCTGGGCGCTGATCGCAGCAGCCGCAGGGCTTCAGAATGCAGCCCGAGTCAGGCCCGGTCTCTGCGGCCCGCAGGACTGAGCTGGGGCGGGATCTCCATCTGTGAAACGAGATGAACGCCTGGGTGGCAGGGCTCACTGGGCAGGTGACTGGTGCCTGGCAGTGCCTAGCCCGGCATGGGCGATGAGCTGAACAAAAGTGGTTTCACGTAGACTGGTGGACACGGCCACTCGATTCTCGTTGCAGGGAACTGGGCGTCAAGCAATGCCACCTTTTTTCAGCAGAGTGGGTCTGCACCGGCTGGCTTCTTCAATCTGATGAAAAGGACACTGGACCCAACTGAGAATTTAGAGCATGTTCTTGCCTTTGAGGCTCCTTTTCCTCACCTTGCAGGTGTCCCTCAGTCTCAACCTGGGCCCCCAGCTGAGTCCATGAAGGGTGTCTGGGAGGGGCCCAAAGGGGCCGTCCGAGGCGAGGTGTGTGAGCCCCTGGCGCTGCTCTGAGGTTGGGGCGGGTGCCAGACGGGACACCGGAGTGACTGGCGCAGCCTCTGGCTTGGCCCAGGCTCCTCCGCTCAGACGTGGGATGAGCTTGTGCCCGGTGGCCCTGGATGCCACTTTTTGCACCACGAAGCTTGAGCGGCTGGCGTGCCTGGGGCCCGCTGAGCTCTGAACGGCTTCCTTTTCCATGTTGGGAGCTTTCCCTCGTTTTCTGCGCTGACTCCCGCCCACAGGATCTGGGATGTCCCTACCAGCATCTTATCCACAGGGAAGGGAGTCTCCCGACTGGTGTGTCCCCTTGAGTGCGCCACACTCGTTTCCATGGAGGGGAAGGCAGGGACAGCCTGGTGTAGGTGGGCCGGGGGCGGGGCGTGGTGTGGAGAGGGTGGGATGCCAAGACAAACCCAAACTCCGGGCCTTTTCAGCATGAGGACGGCTCACCCCAGAGTACACAAACCGACAGACTGCCTCCAGCTCTCCCTGTTTGAGCAGTGCCCA
The DNA here is from genome assembly GCA_006410875.1 of Neotragus pygmaeus. Lineage (NCBI taxonomy): Eukaryota > Metazoa > Chordata > Mammalia > Artiodactyla > Bovidae > Neotragus > Neotragus pygmaeus. Next base: position 553,344 of record SJYV01012955.1, on the reverse strand, counting down.
GACAAAGCCTCCCTCCGGAGCCCTCCCTCGGGCTGGCCCCGTCCGCCATGGTAACCGCTGACTCCCCGGCCCTGGGAGCCCGCCAAGTATGTGCCCGACTGCCCTGGATTCCCTCCCTTCCCCCGTCAGCGGACGGCACTGGGTGTTGTGTGCGTGTGTTCTTTCTTGCCCTGATGTATTTATGCCCTGATTTTCTCCTGCTTTGTTTGGGGGAGGATGGATGGGGTGGGAGGCTGTGGAGTGGCCAGGGAAATCTTTTGTATCATATTGGCTAAGAATGTGTGCCCCTTGGGTTCTTGAAAGGCCACCGCCAAGAAGCTGGGCGAGCCGGTGTTCTGCAGGACGCAGCTCGCGATGCGCTCGGAGGCGACGTAGCACTTCACGCCAGTGTGATCACGTGGCATCTTGATTCCGCTATTAAGGAAGAAGTGGGTAAAAAGGCCATGGACACCTTAGGCAACAGTTGTTCAAAGGAGGCAGTAAAACATGTCATTAGGCAAATCCGATAAGGCGTGGCGGCAGCTTTCAGCCATCCAGCCACATATCACCTCTGTAATTCGCTCTGTGTTTCAACGAGGTCTGTCTTTTTATAATTTCCTGTTAAAATAAAAGCCACGGCAGAAGCACGGTTCATTTTTAAACCTCTAACTCAGCGCGGTATCTTCCGGGTGAGGAGGATGCGATCTTTCAAGGACAAGCCTGGAATTCTGTTAGCTCCAAGTTCACAGACCTGCATCCAGAGGAATCCTTGAGTCTTAACGGTCTCTCTTCCCACTGAATGTCAGGTAGTCCCATCCCTTTAACAATTACACAGTTTTGCCCAAATCTGCTATAACAGGACAACTCATCTCTCGGTCACCTTTCTCTGCAGAAATAATCAATTCTAATCAGTGATTGCTTTTGGGCATTAGTTCAATTCTGCTGTCATCGTTTGGCTCATGGCATCACGGCATCATCCGAGTAGCTCTAAGGGCAAGAACACATTTCACGATGACGGTGTTCAAGGCCAAACTGCATTTACTCCTGTGCGTAACTATTAGGTTGCTATGCGGGGCATGGATCCGCATTTTATTCTCCACTTCCACCGCACAGAGATGTGCATAGGAGCCTGTGTCTTCAGAATGTCAAACATCTGAGTCTCTGGGAGAGGTCATCTGTTCTTAGTTTTGGGGGAAAGATTTAGTGCCAGGTAAGCACAGCCGGGGATTACTGAAGTGGGTTTTCCGGGGAAGCTTTTATAAGATCTTAGATTCAGCATAAGAGGAGGGAATGGCGCTAAGTCAGAGGTGAACCCAGAATCTTATGCAAACAGTTTTCAAACCCCGATCCATATCCCTGCGGCTGAGTCATGCTGGAAGGGTGGAAGCCAGTGCCGGCAGGTTTGGCCGTGAGCAGCGGCTTGAGGACCTCGGTCCCCGCCTCCGTGACCCACCCCCGGAACTTTTGTTTCCACATCCTCCCAGAGCTGGGCCCCTCCCTCCCGTGGTCTAGGTAAGTCTTACTAATAAGTTTGGGCTGTTAGATCACTCAATTATGGGATTTTCTGTGGTCTAACTTGGGCTTCCCTGATAGCTCAATTGGTAAAGTGCAGGAGACCCCGGTTTCATTCCTAGATCAGGAAGATCCCCTGGAGAGGGGATAGGCTACCTACTTCAGTATTTTGGGACTTCCCTTGTGGCTCAGCTGGTAAAGAATCTGCCTGTAGTGTGGAAGACCTGGGTTGGGAAGATTCCCCTGGAGAAGGGAAAGGCTATCCACTCAAGTATTCTGGCCTGGAGAATTCCATGGACTGTATAGTCCATGGGGTTGCAAAGAGTTGGACACGACCCAGTCACTTTCACAACTTGGCTTTATGATTTCCCCAACTGGAGGTTTAAATATCTAGTATGTCTTATTTACTCAATAATACAGTCCTTGAGAAATTGAGTTAAAAGGAGGCATATCTGTTCCTGACTGTCCTCTTAGGTTGTTGGTGGGGGTGGAGCTTGTAGATGACTGATGCCTTCAGAGCAGAGTGAGCTTAAACCAGCTGTAACTGCCACCTACTCCTCAGGGACCTTAAAAATTGTGACCATTTTCTCGAGTCTTTTCTCTCTCTCTAGTATAGGTTTTGTAGGAGAGAAACACAGAATTTGCTCCTGGCGCAAAGTTTTCCAAGATATATGTTATAAAGAAATAAAAATCCTATTAAAATATTTAAANCTCAGGGACCTTAAAAATTGTGACCATTTTCTCGAGTCTTTTCTCTCTCTCTAGTATAGGTTTTGTAGGAGAGAAACACAGAATTTGCTCCTGGCGCAAAGTTTTCCAAGATATATGTTATAAAGAAATAAAAATCCTATTAAAATATTTATAAATCTAAACAACCCCAGAAGCCACACACACAATTAAGCCTTTCAACCTTCTATTCTGAAAGCCAGATAAATCATCATTCAGAGAGTGAAGATGAAAAATCAAAACACACACAGAGTGCTCAGACGGCTGCCATAAAAGAAAGCTTGGAATTCGGTCTAGAAAATTATCCTCGTTTCTGATCCATGCACAGTCCACAGACATCCCAGGAAATCTTTGAGTTTCTGACTCATCAAAAAAAAAAAAGCTTGTGTGATGTCATCTCTGGAGAGCATCACTGAAGTTTCAGGACTCTAGTAGGAAAATGGGAAATCTGATTCAACCCCTGACTTTATAGATAGGGAAACTGAGGTTTATCGAACTCAAGTGCCTTGCTCCTGTCAGAGGGTGGAGAGTTTACAAAGCAAGGGCTAGAGGGGGCCCTTCCCACCCTTAGATCAGGCTCTGCTTCCATGTTGGTCTCATCCTAGAGATTCAGAGTCCAGCCTGTGAACCAGTGCTGGAGCCCAGGAACCACACATCTTATTCTCCAGGTGCAGGAGACACTGGAAAAAGCTTGTTCACCGGTTCATCTCTTACTGTGTATCCACACTTCTGCTTCGTCATTCATTTCACTGACATGCACTTGACTCCTAGGAAGTGCTAACACGTGCCTGGAAGTCCTTCAGTGCAATCTCGGGAATCATCTGCTGACCTCACCAGGTTCAGTCCAGGGAAGAGATGTGATGGAGGAAACTGCTAAGGCAATAGGCTCCTCCCAGAGTCAAGGACAAGGGCTGCTGCCCCGGAAATGAAGCCCTGGGATTTCACACCTGCTTCTGCCNGAAACTAAATTCAAGGTAGGATGTGAGAAAAGGAATTTAAATTCAAGATAGTTACATACTATCATCTCTTTCTTTAATCAAGATTAAAAACACCAAAGATATCATTAACCTGGGAAATTTATTTTGTCTTCAGAGCTTTGAAAACAGTGTATTTTACCGGGTAGCTACTTGACACATCAAAATCACATGACGAGCCCTGAATAACCACCAACATCCATTATATGTGAGGTGTTTGTTACAGCTTATCAATTGCTTAAATCCTCAGTTGACGTAAATCCTATGGAGAACAGAGAATGAAACTCTGGCAGAATAGTAAGAGATGGTGTCATTCTGAAAGAAAAATCAAGGACGCCCAAAGGCTGCTATCACAGGTAAATCAGAAGGGAATTTAGAGCAGTGAAAGGGACAAAATTTAGGGAAAAAGGCATAAAGCTGGAAGAAAAGTAAAATTTCAGTAACCCATTCAGCTCTTTTTGCATTCCTGAGTGAACTCTGGGAGTTGGTGATGGACAGGGTGGCCTGGCGTGCTGCGATTCGTGGGGTCGCAGAGTCGGACATGACTGAGTGACTGAACTGAACTGAACTGAATGACTGGCACTTAGTAGNAAAAGTAAAATTTCAGTAACCCATTCAGCTCTTTTTGCATTCCTGAGTGAACTCTGGGAGTTGGTGATGGACAGGGTGGCCTGGCGTGCTGCGATTCGTGGGGTCGCAGAGTCGGACATGACTGAGTGACTGAACTGAACTGAACTGAATGACTGGCACTTAGTAGCTATACAGATGGACAGGGAGGGTGTTTACCTGTAATTAGGCTTTTGGGATTCATCTATAGACAGTGGGCTACATGCCATTTTGCAGAAAAATTAGATGAAAGCTAAACCATTCTAACTGCCAGCATAATCAAGTAATATTTGCCACTAGGAAAAAAACAAAAACCAAAAAACTGTAGTCCTTGAGGATTTTTCATTCAGCTACTGTGGCTTTTTAAAAAAAAAGCAAAATGAGTTTCTGAGAAGATGCTAAATTTATTTGTGATTCTAAAAATTTATCACCCTTTACAGAAAGATGATGAAAAGATTAATTGCAAGATACCTGAGAAGNTCCCTACTTTCTTCATTTTCAGTCTGAATTTGGCAATAAGGAGTTCATGATCTGAGCCACAGTCAGCTCCTTGTCTTATTTTTGATGACTATATAGAGCTTCTCCATCTTTGGCTGCAAAGCATATAATCAATCTGATTTCAGTGTTGACCATCTGGTGATGTCCATGTATAGAGTCTTCTCTTGTGGTAGCCTCTTCTCTTGCTATTAAAGCAACCTTTCTTCCCCGCTTCTACCCTTGAATCTTAACACCAGCTATCTCCATTATGTGCTCTATAGCTCATTAGTCTTGTGCTTTATTTTGTTGTTTTGAGTCGTGTGACCCCATAGACTGCAGCGTGCCAGGTTCCTCCGTCCTCTACTATCTCCTGGAGTTTGCTCAAATCATGTCCATTGAGTTGATGATGCCATCTAAGCGTCTCATCCTCTGCCTTCCCCTTCTCCTTTTGCTTTAAATCTTTCCCAGCGTCAGCGTCTTTTCCAGTAAGTAGGCTTTTCACCTCACGTGGCCCAAGTATTGGACCTTCAGCTTCAGTATCGGTTCTCCCAATAAATATTCAGGGTTGATTTCCTTTAGGGTTGACTGGTTTGATATCTTTGCAGTCCAAGGGACTCTCAAGTTTCTTCTTCAGCACCACAGTTCAAAAGCATCAATTCTTCGGTGCTCAGGCTTCTTTATGGTCCAACTCTCACCTCCATCCATGACTACTGGAAAAACCCTACCTTTGACTATATAGACCTTAGTTAGCAAAGTGGTCTCTTTTTTTTTAACTCCCTTCCTAGGTTTGTCATAGCTTACTTTCCAAGAAAAGCTTATTTTGTTGCCCCATAATATTTGTGAGGTAGGGAGTTGCCTGGAGGAGAAGTCTCGACCTATTCCCAGAGCAATTCTGCAATTTAGGAGTATTATGTAATGGTTAAGAGCACTGACTTTGAAATCAAACTAAACCATGTTTCAGGCCTAGCAAAACCACTTACTAAAGTTTCTAGCTTGTGACTAGTCAAGCTACTCAATATAGTTTTCTCATGTTTGAAATAAGACACTAATTATATAATTGTGTCACAGTGCTGTTGTAAGGATTAAATAAGATAATATATGTTAAGGTCTTATAAAGGAGTGGAACTTTTGGTCAGTACTCCATAAATGATAATCATGATTGTGTATAGTGGTGGTAGTTTTGTAATAATTGTTAATTTTCCTCATCTGTTAAGCAGGGTAATGATATTATCTACCTTGAAGGCAGTGCACTGACACATTTAAAATTCTTTAATGCATGGCGTATAGTAAATATTTAAGTGTTAGCCATTATTATTTGCAGTTTCTGCTTGACTATTCTGTGTTCTTCCCTAATGCAGTCTTATCAACACAGATCTCTTGTTTTAGAGGCTGACTGGAAATCCCTTTCCTCTTGCTTGATTCTCTTCTTTCCATATCAGTTTGGGATGTGGAAATTTTTGTGGACTCTACCAAAGTTATGTGTCTTTTAATTCTCTGGCTTAAAATTGGATAAGATGGTAATTTGCATCTGTCAAGGCATAGCTTGTCAAATTTATTGCCATAAAGTTATTTTTGTATCCTCTTATTATTTTTTGAATCTCTGTATAATCTGTGGTGATATTTTCTCTCTTCTTCTTTTTTCCCCTTTAAACCAGTTTTTTCAGAAGTTTATCAATTTTATTGAACTTCAAAGAAGCAGTTTTTGGTTGTTGATAGTTTTCTCCACCCCACCCCCCCTTTTTTTGTCTTTTATTGAGTTTCGCTTTTTAATTTTCTTTTTCGTGCTTAGTTTGGGTTTCATTTGCTCTTTTTTTTTTTTTTTTTCAAATTTCTCCAGGTGTAATCTTTATCATAAATTACTGATTTCAGATATTTCTTCTTTTCTAATATAATTGTATAAAACTATACATATCTCTGTAAGCATGATTTATGTACATCCCACACATTTTGAAGTGTATGAATAAAGAGTGTCACCTGCCATCTCAGTAAACAGGCTGCCCATCATCAAGCCATCAGCAACTGCAGCCACCCCTGACAGGTAAGGAACTCAGAATGAAGAAAATTGGAATACTGGCAGTAGATTGCTAAGATGCAAATCAAGGGAATAATTTCAATAAGTCCAGACTCTTGCATCTTCCCATACATAGAAAAGTGATAAATTCATTAACTTGAGATGTCTGGTTTTAAAAATATAGTTAGCAGTAATTGTTTGATGTTGGATACCTGGGTTTGTTTTTTTTTTTTCCCTCCCTTTTTTTCTTGCCCCCAACAGAAACTCCTGTATATTCTGACTTGTCACTTACCTCTTTGCAACAGTCCCTCAGAGCTATCTGAGAGGCTGTATCCTGAACTCAAGTCTTCAGGAAGACTGCCAAATAAAACATCAGTTTTTCAACTTTGCATTCTTTTCAGTTGACAAATATATTTTCATTAAATTCAAAATATTTTCTAATATCTCTTGTAATTTCTTCTTGGGCTACTTAGAAATATATTGTTTAATTTCTAAGTATTTGAAGATTTTTCCGAGTTCTCTCTTCTGTTACTGATTTCTAGTTTAATTCCACTTTGTGGAATATTCTGTGACATCAGGCCTTAAAAATTATTTGAGACTTGTGTTAGAGACCAGAAACTGGTCCATCATGGTGAATGTCCATGTGCACTAATATAGCATTTGCATTCTGATATCACTGGGTAAAGTGAAATAAATATATCAACTACATCAAATTGGTTGATAGTGTTCAGATTTTCCATATTCTTACTGATTTTTTTTACTAAATAATTCTGAGATTGCACTGAAATACACAGTTATAATTTTTCCTTTAAGTTCTATCAGTTTTTTATATGTGTTTTTGAAACTTTAAGTACATAAAACATTTAGAATTGGTATACCTTTTTGGTGAATCAATCCCTGTATTAGTATGCTGCTGCTGCTAAGTCACTTCAGTCATGTCTGACTCTGTGGGACCCCATAGACGGCACCTCACTGGCTCCCCGTCCCTGGGATTCTCCAGGCAAGAATACTGGAGTGGGTTGCTATTTCCTTCTCCAATGCATGAACATGAAAAGTGAAAGTGAAGTTGCTCAGTCGTGTCCGACCCTCAGCGACCCCATGGACTGCAGCCCCACCAGGCTCCTCCTTCCATGGTATTTTCCAGACAGGAGTACTGGAGTGGGGTGCCATTGCCATCTCCATATTAGTATGAGAAGTTCTTTTTTAACTCCCTATAATATTCAATGGTCTAAAGCAGGAGTCCCCATCCTCTAGGCAGTGGACCAGTACCTCCTGTCAAATTAGTGACAGCATTAGATTAGAAATAAAGTGCACAATAAAGGTAATGTGCTTGAATCATCCTGCGACCATCCCCCATCCCAGGTCTGTGGCAAGATTGTCTTCCACAAAACCAGTACCTGGTGCCAAAAAGGTTGGGACCACTGTTCTGAATTCTGCTTTGTTCTGATGTTAATATGGCCTGCCCAAGGTTTCTTTTTGCATTTGGAAAAGGAGATTTTCATTTCACCTGTCTCTTATACACATCTTTCTCCAGGCAAGAATACTGGCGTGGGTTGCTATTTCCTTCTCCGATGCATGAACATGAAAAGTGAAAGTGAAGTTGCTCAGTCGTGTCCGACCCTCAGCGACCCCATGGACTGCAGCCCCACCAGGCTCCTCCTTCCATGGTATTTTCCAGACAGGAGTACTGGAGTGGGGTGCCATTGCCATCTCCATATTAGTATGAGAAGTTCTTTTTTAACTCCCTATAATATTCAATGGTCTAAAGCAGGAGTCCCCATCCTCTAGGCTGTGGACCAGTACCTCCTGTCAAATTAGTGACAGCGTTAGATTAGAAATAAGGTGCACAATAAAGGTAATGTGCTTGAATCATCCTGCGACCATCCCCCATCCCAGGTCTGTGGAAAGATTGTCTTCCACAAAACCAGTACCTGGTGCCAAAAAGGTTGGGACCACTGTTCTGAATTCTGCTTTGTTCTGATGTTAATATGGCCTGCCCAAGGTTTCTTTTTGCATTTGGAAAAGGAGATTTTCATTTCACTTTTAACTTATCTGTGTTTTGAATTTAAAGTGGGTTTCTTATAGGTAGAATGTCGTTGAGTTTTATATTTTTATTCAACTTGAAAATCTCTGCCTTTTAATTGGAATACTAAGATCCTTTGTAGCTCATATGGTGTGTAGCACGTATGCAATGGTGGAGACCTGAATTTAATCCACGGGTCAGAAAGATCCCCTGGGGAGGAGAATGGCAACCCACTCCAGTATTCTTCCTTGGAGAATTCTATGGGCAGAGGAGCCTGGCAGGCTATAGTCCATGAGGTCACAAAGAGTTGGTCAGGACTGAGTGAGTAAACTCAGTTCAGTTCAGTTCAGTTTAGTTGCTCAGTCATGTCNAGTATCTTTGCCTGGAGAATTCCATGGACAGAGGAGCCTGGAGGGCTACAGGCCATGGGGTCACAAAGAGTCGGACACTACTGAGTGACTAACTTTGACTTTGTAGAGATGGAATTCACAGACCCTACAATTCATCTGTTTAAAGTGCGATTCACAGGTTTCTAGAATAATCACAGATGTGTGCAGCCATCACCACCAGTTGAGAACATTTTCAAGACCTTCAGAGGCAGCCGTTAGCTACAGCTCTCCTGCCCCTTCATTACCTGTCCCCTCAGCCCGGCCCGAGGCCGACCTGCTCTGCTCTATCGCAGTCCCGGTGCTGTCCGTTCAGGGCAACAGGACACATGGCCTTCCGTGAATGGCTTTTTTGCACAGTGTGACGTCTCCAAGGTTTATCCATGTTGTAGCCTGTGTCCGTGCATCATGCCTTTTTTTAATAGTAGAAATATATGTCCTTGTATGAAAAGGGCATGTTTGTTTATCCCTTCTTTCCTCTCCCCCTGCCCCAGATATGCAGAATCATATTCTCAGCTGCAGCCATCGCCTTGTAGATGGTGTCCCCAGGGCTCATTTATTCCGTGGCTGCAAGTTTGCACCTTCTGCTCACCGTCAGTGGTTTCATCCCTCTGCCCCGTCCCTGCCTCTGGTCACCACCAGTCTGTTCTCTGCATTTATGAGTTTGGAGGTTGTGTCTGTTTAGAGAAGGCTTATCAGAGGTCATACAGGGTTGGTCTTTCTCTGTCTGACTTATTTACCTTAGCCAGATGCCCTCCAGCTCCATCTGTGCCATTGCAAATGGCGGGATTTCCTTCCTTTTTATGGCTGAATAATCTGCGAATGTTAAGTGTAATATGAAACTATCATGCATGGTATATGCCATTTTTCTTTATCCACTGCTCTGACAGTGGACACTTGGGTTCTTTCCATGTCTCTGCTACTATAAATAATGCTTCAACAAACATGGGGATTCAGATATCTTTTTACGATGCTGATTTTTGCTGAGATAAATACCCAGAAGTAGAATTGCTTGATCAGATGGCAGTTCTTTTTTTTTTCTTTTGAGGAACCTCCATTCTGCTTTCTATAGAGGCTGTACAGATTCCCATTCCCCCCAGCAGTGCACCAGGGATCCCTTCCCTCCACATCCTCTCCAACCCTTGTGGTCTCTTGTCTTTGGGATGACAACCATCCTGACAGGCATGAGTTCATATCTCATTGTGGTTCTGATTTGCATTTCCCTGGTGATTAGTGACGTTGAGCATCTTTTCCTGTACTTGTTGGGCACCTGGGTGTCTTCTTTGGAAAAATGTCTATTCAGGTCCACTGTCCATTTTGTAATCATATGATTATTTGCTATTGAGTTGTATGTTTTCTTTATATATTTTGGTATCAACTCCTTATCAGATAAATGATTTGCGAATTTTTTTCTTATTCAGTAGTTTGCTTTTCCGTTTTGTTCATGGTTTCCTTTGCTGCACAGAAGATTTTTACGTTGATGTAATCCCACTTGTTTATTTTTGCTTCTGTTGCCTTTGATTTTGAATCCAGAAAGTCATTGCCAAGACCCATGTCAGGGAGCTTGCCCTCATGTTTCCTTCTAGGAGTTTTATGGATTTGCGTCTTACAGTCAAGTCTTTAACCCATTTTGAGTTGATTTTTGTGAGTGGAGTAAGATAGTGGTTTCTTTCTTTCACATGGGCTGGCCAGGTTTTCCAAATCCATTTATTGAAGCGGCTATCCTTTGACCATTGAATATTCTTCGTGCCCTTGTAGAATATTCCTTGCCCATGCGTGCAGGGATTTACTTCTAGGCTGTATATTATGTTCTGCTGGTCTATGTGTCTATTTTTATGCCAGTATCCTACTGCTTTGATAACCACAGCTTTGCAGTACAGTTTAAAATCAGGAAATGTGATGCCTCTTCGTTCATTTTCAGTATTGTTTTAGCTATTTGGGATCTTTTGTGGTTTCCTACAAGTTTTAGAATTGTTTTTTCTACTTTTGTGAAAAATGCCATTAGAATTTTGATAGGGATTGCATTGAATCTATAGATGGCTTTGGGCAGTGTAGACAGTTTAATAGTATTAATTCCTCCAATCCATGAACACAGGATACTGTTCCATTTATTTGTGTCATCTTCAATTTCTTTCATCAATATCATGCAGATTTCAATGTACAGGTCTTTCACCTCCTTGGTAAATAGGATTATTTTCTTAATTTCTCTTTCTGATAGTACATTGTTCAGTTCAGTTCAGTTGCTCAGTCGTGTCCAACTCTTTGCGATCCTATGGACTGCAGCACGCCAGCCCTCCCTGTCCATCACCAACTCCCAGAGCCTGCTCAAACTCATGTGCATCGAGTTGGTGATGCCATCCAACCATCTCATTCTCTGTTGACCCCTTCTCTTGCCTTCAGTCTTTCCCAGCATCAGGGTCTTTTTCCAATGAGTCAGTTCTTTGCATCAGGTAAACAAAGTGTTGGAGCTTCAGCTTCAGCATCAGTCTTTCGAATGAATATTCAGGACTGATCTCCTTTAGAATGGACTGGTTGGATCTCCTTGCAGTCCACGGGACTCTCAAGAGTGTTTTCCAACACCACAGTTCAAAAGCATCAATTCTTCAGTGATCAGCTTTCTTTATAGTCCAACTCTCACATCCATACATGACAACTGGAAAAACCATAGCCTTGACTAGACGGACCTTAGTTGGCAAAGTAATGTCTCTGCTTTTTAATATGCTGTCTAGATTGGTAATAACTTTACTTCCATGGAGCAAGTGCCTTTTAATTTCATGGCTGCAGTCACCATCTGCAGTGATTTTGGAGCCTAAGAAAATAAAGTCTCTCACTGTTTCCCCATCTATTTCCCATGAGCTGATGGGACCAGATACCAGTATCTTAGTTTTTTCAATGTTGAGTTTCAAGCCAACTTTTCACTCTCCTCTTTCCCTTTCATCAAGAGGCTTTTTAGTTCCTCTTCAATTTCTGCTTTAAAATGCTGTCATCTGCATATCTGAGGTTATTGATATTTCTCCCTGCAATCTTGATTCCAGCTTGTGCTTCATCCAGCTTGGCTTTTTGCATGATGTACTCTGCATATAAGTTAAATAAGCAGGGTGACAATACACAGCCTTGATGTACTCCTTTCCCAATTTGAAACCAGTCCATTGTTCCAGGTCTGGTTCTAACTGTTGCTTCTTGACCTGCATACAGATTTCTCAGGAGGCAGGTAAGGTGGTCTGGTATTCCCATCTCTTGAAGAATTTCCCACAGTTTTGCTGTGATCCACACAGTCAAGGGCTTTAGCATAGTCGATTAAGTAGAAATAGATGTTTTTCTGGAACTCTTGCTTTTTCAATGATCCAGCGGATGTTGGCAATTTGATCTCTGGTTCAGTTCATGTTGTTGAAGCCTGGCTTGGAGAATTTTAAGCATTACTTTACTAGTGTGTGAGATCAGTGCAATTGTGTGGTAGTTTGAGCATCCTTTGGCATTGCCTTTCTTTGGGATTGGAATGAAAACTGATCTTTTCCAGTCCTGTGGCCACTGCTGAGTTTTCCAGATTTGCTGGCATATTGAATGCAGCACTTTCACAGCATCATCTTCTAGGATTTGAAATAGCTCAGCTGGAATTCCATCAGCTTCATTAGCTTTATTCATAGTGATTCTTCCTAAGGCCTACTTGGCTTTGCACTCCAAGATGTATGGCTCTAAGTGAGTGATCACACCATCATGATTATCTGGGTCGTGAAGATCTTTTTTGTACAGTTCTTCTGTGTAGTCTTGGCACCTCTTCTTAATATCTTCTGCTTCTGTTAGGTCCATAACACTTCTGTCCTTTATTGTGTCCATCTTTGCATGAAATGTTCACTTGGTATCTCTAATTTTCTTCAAGAGATCTCTAGTCTTTCCCATTCTGTTGTTTTCTTCTATTTCTTTGCACTGATCACTGAGGAAGGCTTTCTTATCTCTCCTTGCTATTTGTTGGAACTCTGCATTCAGATGGGTATATCTTTCCTTTTCTCGTTTGCCTTTCACTTCTCTTTTTCTTCTTAGCTATTTGTAAGGCCTCCTCAGACAGCCATTGTCGTACATTGTTAGAAATATACTTAATTTTTGCATATTAATTTTGTATCCTTCAGCTTTACTGAATTCATTTAATCATTTTCATATATATATTTTTTGGTGGAGTTGTTAGGATTTTCCGTCTGTAGTGTCATGCCATCTGCAGACAGAGACACTTTTCCTTCTTTCCTCATTTGGAGGGCTTTGTTTCTTTTCCTGTGCGGTTGCCCTAGCTAGTGCTTCCAGTGCTGTACAGTAGAAGAATGGGGAGAGTGGGCGCCCCGTCCTGCTCCTGACCTTAGCATGGAAGTTTACCTGGGGCTGTCACCTGTGAGCCCGAGGCTACTCCTGACCTTAGCAGAAGTTTAGCTGGGGGCTGTCACCCGTGAGCCTGAGGCTGCTCCTGACCTTAGCGGGAGTTTAGCTGGGCTGTCACCATGAGCCCGAGGCAGGCTGTGGGCTGGCCTCATGCAGCCTTCGTGTGCTGAGAGGCTCCCTCTACACCTGCTTTGCTGAGAGTCTTTGCTCTTGGCTACTGTCAGAGGTGCTGCCATGGGAGTCTGTGGGCTGGTCTCTGGGATGCGTGCGCCCAGGGAGGGTTCATCAGAGCCTGATCAGGAGACAGAGGCCGGGGGCGAGGGCTTGCTCAGAGGCCAGGAGGAGCTAGCTCCCTGCTCTGGCCCAAGCCTGTGGTCCCTCTCAGGGTTACCCTCGTGAGAGTTGAACCGCAGGTGTATTCTCCTCTGAAGACAGTGGGTGTCTGAGCTTCTGGCCCCACAAAGGCGTCTGAGTTCTCTCTTATAATCCTTATAATTCTTATGTATCCTGTCATCAATTGCATATGAACTCGTCTGTGCAGAAATCACTCCTAGCTGGAATCTCCTGTGATTCTGTGGGTGCAGCGACCTAAGCGGACAGACGCTGCAGTGAGGAAATGCAGTCAGCCCGGCCCTGGGCTTGGCACGGGTGGCCAGGGCCCACCGCCGCGGTTCCTGACCCTGAAGACGCCAGAGGTGCGCCTGCCGAGACGTCTCTGAGGTCCCCAGCCCCAGCGTCTGTGGGTGCAGCCCGCCTTGTTGACAGAGTGAGGTGCATGCAGGGACCAGCCCGCTTCTCCAGGGGCCTCTGCTGCCCCCACGGAAAGCCAGAGTCCTTGGACTTGGTTGTCCAGTCAGAGTCTGCACGCCTGTCTGGAGAGCCGGCAAGGGCTCTGGGCACTGGTGGCTGGATGCTGGCCACCGGCTTCCCGTTGCTCCGTCGTGGCGGGAAAGTGCTGTCCGTGTCCCGTGTGAGGTGTAAAACCTGTCTGGGGAGGAGACACCGCAGCCCCGCTGGGTGTACAGCCCTCCTGGAAGGGGCGGGGTCCCTTAGGAACTTGGTCTTGGAGGGTCATAAGCTTTCCTACTCTGCCTACGTCTTCTTTTGTATTTTTTAGTGTTTATTTGTGTATTTGGCTGCATCAGGTCTTAGTGGTGGCGTGCGGACCTTCCGTCGTGGCATGCTGACTCTCCAGCTTTCGTGTGTAGGCTTCGCTAGTCTGCAGCCTGTGGGATCTCAGTTCCCTGACCAGGGAGTGAATCTGCGCCCCCTGCATTGTAAGCAGGGAGTCTTAACNTAGTGGTGGCATGCGGACCTGCCGTCGTGGCGTGCTGACTCTCCAGCTTTCTTGTGTAGGCTTCGCTAGTCTGCAGCCTGTGGGATCTCAGTTCCCTGACCAGGGAGTGAATCTGCGCCCCCTGCATTGTAAGCAGGGAGTCTTAACCACTGGACCACCCCGGAGGTCCCTGCCTATGTCTTCTGAATCCCACTCGTGTATCCCCCTGACCCCAGCTCCTAGTACTGTTCTAGGTAAGCAAAGGTGTTTAATAAACACTTGTAAACTGCTTGAAGAATTTAAGCGGTGTTCTCAGAGCTCCCTGGATTCAGACATCACTGGAAAGCAATTGAAGTTGTTCACATGCCTTGGGCTCTTAGCCAGGATGGCTGTGACCTGGGCACAATCTACCCATCACGCTAGAGGACACATTCCCCACTTCACGCTGCCTCCCTGGGCCTCACCTGGCCAAGGGTTCCGAGTCACTGCATGTTTGTGACGATGGCCCTTTTAACCAAGAGAGACCCAACTACAGAGCCAGGTTTTTGCAAGAATCTATGTCTGCTGATCATTCATATAAGGGCTTTCCTCGATCTCGCCTTTCATTAAGAATAACAGTCCGGAACTTCTTCGGCTCTAGAGACAGAGCCATCACCAGGGCACGGGGACCAGCCACCACACCCTCTCCCCTGCCCAACTCCTCTGCTCTAGGAAGGCATCTGTTCTGGCTCCTGTTGAGCCAGGACTTGGGAAAGTCACTTCTCTGGGGTTTCTTAGTGGTAAAGATGTACCTCTGTTATCCTGAGGGTCTGCACTGAGTTGGGCTTGGGGCTGGATGTGAAGTGATAATGTTGAGATCCAGCCAGAAAAGAGGTCCATCTGGCCATCATTCTGATTGTCCCGTGACCAGTTTGTTTCTGCTGGATGTTGTCTTCATGCACACACGAGTACACCCAGCTTTGCCCCTACTCATCCTGTGTTGTCCACGGTGGAGTGGATGTTATTTCAAGAGCGTCAGGGGCTTCCAGTTGTTAGGAGGTGAGAAAGCAAACTGTAGTCTGAGAAGCTTCAGCAGCACTTCTGCGAAAGCACCTTGGTTCTGTGAACGGAATGGAAGGGTCCGAGAGAAAGCTAGAGAAACTTTGGTTGTTTGCTGAAGTGTTGGCTGTAAGGAACTTCCCTGGTAGCTTGGACAAGTAAGGAATCCGCCTGTAATGCAGGAGACCTGGGTTCAATCTCTGGGTTGGGAAGATCCCTGGAGAAGATAATGGCAACCCATTGTAGTATTCTTGCCTGGAGAATCCTGTGGGCAGAGGAGCCTGGAGGGTTACAGTCCATACAAAGAGTCAGACATGACTGAACAACTATCACTTTCACTTTTTAGCTGTAATAGAGGCTTCAAGTTAGATGGACTGAATTAAGAAAAAAAATATGTTACTGGGTGTAATGCCCTCGATGTCCCATGACATTTTCTTAAAATTTTGGCACCCCCCACCTCCATAAAGTGCATTAAGATGGCGAAAAACACGTGAACACATAAAACAGGTATTAAGTGTGAACATTTTCAAGAAGAATTACGTTTTTCAGTGACTTATTTTTTGTGGACATGGACACTTATGGTTGTGATTATAGACCAAGACACTGAGAAAGTCAAATTTTCAATGAATAAAACCTTTTTTGATTGCCCTAGAAAGACAAATGCTTCTTGATAGTCTTAAAAGACTGCTATGTCTTTCTAGAAGAGAGTTGGAAATCCCGCTCTTTGGTGGGGAGGCCAGACCACCTTCCAGGTGAAAGACTTGAATCTCAGTGTCCCCAAGAAGGGGGCCGAGGATTTAGGGTCAGACACACGAGTTCATTTCCCCGAAACACTGGGGGCCAGGCTCGAAGGCACAGTGTGGATGCCTTATTCTGAAAGGACAGCGGAGATACGGGAAAGCAACCCTGTGACTCAGAGCTCTCTGCAGTCAGAAGCTCTTCTGGACGAAGCTCTGCAAATACACTCAACTGGCTCTTTAATTCTGACACTCCTTGGGGCTCTGGCAGTCTCAGAACCACTGACGCTGGGGAAAATTCCTGACTTTCGGGCCGGAAGTCTCAGGAGGGTGGAGCCCGTCAGGTGCGGGGTGCAGCGTGGGGCTGCTCTGCAGGTTCACGCCGTCGAAGCGGCAGGACGGCTGCCGTGACTGCACCCGTCTGCTGTCAAAGAGGAAGTCTTATCTTCACACACTAAATACACAAGGGCTGGGATTTCCACTTGGCAAGTGCTGCTGTTTACCTGAAGCCTGCTTCTCCCTGAACTCAGGTAAAGTTCATCCGCAGCTGTTCCCAGAGACCGGCCACCCGCCCATGCCCACGACTCTGCCCTCAGCGGGAGGAGGCTCCCGCCCGCCTGGACGAGGAGGGTCAGCCTTCTGACAGAGGAGGGTCAGCCGTCTGACGGAGGAGGCCCCTGGGACCTNTTGCTGGCACATCACAGAAAAAGTGATGGATCACGTTGGACCCACAGAAAGAGAGACTGAACGTGTCTCCAGTGTTGACAGAGGCATTCAGAACACCACACGCATAAGAGCCGATGACAAGACAAGCACACCTCTTTGTCGTCATGGAGGTGGTGTAATGCAGGGGCTTGCACACTGCTGCGTAGCGGTCATAGGCCATTGAGGCTAAGAGGTAATTTTCCACCGTGGCAAAGACTATGAAAAAGAACATCTGAGCAGCACATGCATGGTGGGAGATGCCTTTGTCTGCTTTCAGGAGCCCAGCCATCACTTTTGGAGTGACAGTGGAGGAGTAACAAAAGTCCACCAGAGACAGGTTACAGAGGAAAAAATACATAGGAGTGTGGAGGCTAGAATCCAGCAGGATCAACATGCTCATCCCCAGGTTCCCAATTAGAGTGGTGAGGTAGATGAAGGTGAAGATCATGAAGAGAGGAATCTGCAGCTCTGGGTCATCTGTGAGTCCGAGCAGGATGAAGTCGGTTACCTCTGTGCTGTTCTTCATGGATTTAAGAATCACAAGATGCTCTCGTAATGAAGATAAGGGAGAGAGTAATGCAGAAAGAGCAGCTGCACAAAAATTGAAACACAAGCATTATATTATTACAATAGAATTCACAGAGAAGATTCTTCATGGACACCTTTCCAACATGTAAATTTCCCATATGAAAAATCTGAGTTACAGGAAGGGACAATGAGCTTGGAAGGTTATATGCCCAGAATGGATTGATCTCTAAATCAGATTTTTGAGTCTTCCAAGAGGTGGGGCTACTGGTAAAGAACCTGCCTACCAATGCAGAAGAGGTAAGAAATGCAGGTTGGGTCTCTGGGGGCAGAAGATCCCCTGGAGAAGAGGATGGCGACCACCCCAGTATTCTTGCCCGGAGAATTCCTTTAACGGGGAGCCTGGTTGACTACGGTCAATAGGGTTGCAAAGAGTCGGACATGACTGAAGTGGATTAGCAGCCCAAGAGCTTATGCTTTTATAGTGCTCACATGTATTTATTTAATACTCTCATTATTCTTATTAAATTGATACTTGTTATGATTATATATAAGTAACATGGCAACAGAGAGATTGAGTAGTTTATTCAAGTTTACGTGGCTATGAAGAGACAGAGCAATGCTTTAGAGTCAGCAGAATGGTTTCCAAAGCAAACGACATTAATGAATTTGAATTGGTTTTAATTTCATTCAATTTACATTTGATTATGGTATCCATTCTACCAAGTCTTATGCTTGGGATGACACAGTAGAGTGAGTCACAAATATGTGTATAGATGCAGTAAGATACATGCAGCATTAGAGACAAATACACCCAGCAAAATCAGGTCTGAAGAGAAGGTATGGGATTGGGTGTAAGATATTGGGTTCTGAGGAGACAGGCACACGCGTTCCCATGTAAACCCTACCATTGACTGCCTGGGAGACTGTTGTCCTAAACTAAGTTTCCTGAAGCTCTTTTTATCTATCAACAAAATGAAGATGATATCGGAACCCACTTCAGAATTCTTGTGAGAGTTAAATAGAATAATCATGACAAGCAGTTCACACAATGTGGGTGTTCAGTGCAATCTCGATGAGTGCTATCTATAATCTTATAATTAAGATAGAATGATGGAGCATATTGATTTAGAAAAGGTTGGTGACAACATGCAGGGCTTTAAGGCGTGGATGGGTTTTTAAGTATTTTAGTTTTATTTTTGATTTCTACTTTTTTCATACACTATGTCCACTTGGACCTTTCTTTCTTTTATTTATTTATTTTACAGTATTTCCCAGTCTCTATTCCTGTCTTATATTATTGGCTTTGTCAACTAGTCTATGCAAGACTTCTTTTAAGTAGTTTTTGTTTGTTTGTTTGTTTTTTTTAGTTTGATACCCATTTTAGCTTGTGTTGAATGACTCCTATCTTAGACTCATTACTGTCAACTTTTAGCTGGATTGCAGACACTGAGGGTTGAAAATTCATGCCTGTGGCATTGACTTTAACCTTGCAGATTGTTCAAGAGCAAGAAAAATGTTTTAAGTCAATTAATTTGTACATTAAGTCTTTGAGAGGGCGTGCATTTTCTGGTAACTACTGCTGCTGCTGCTGCTGCTAAGTCGCTTGAGTCGGGTCCAACTCTGTGCGACCCCATAGACGGCAGCCTACCAGGCTCCCCTGTCGCTAGGATTCTCCAGTTCAAGAACACTGCAGTGGGTTGCCATTTCCTTCTCCAGTGCATGAAAGTGAAAGTGAAGTCGCTCAGTCGTGTCTGACTCCTAGCGACCCCATTGACTGCAGCCTACCAGGCTCCTCTGTCCATGGGATTTGCCAGGCAAGAGTACTGGAGTGGGGTGCCACTGCCTTCTCCACTGGTAACTACTACTTGTTATCATCTTCTTCCTGGCCCTTCCACACATTCCTTCATGTGTCTGAATTGATTGTATTTGTATATAAACACATCACTCAAATCATAGTATAAGCTATAATTTCTTGTTTAGCATTTGCTATGTTTTATGATGACAGGTAAATTCTTATTGGGCCCAAATGGACAATCCAGTAAAATAATGGCTTCTTAAAATTCATAATTTAGTCACATGCACACAATACTTGTCACCACATTAGAGAACATAAACACACATTCTAGTATCAGAATGTGGGTATATTTGGGAGCCATAATTTAGACTGCTACAATGGGAATGAAAAAAATATATAATAGATAAATTATCTACAGAATTAGGGATTATTGTATCTGAGGTGTCTTCAGAGATCATGTGGCCAGATTCTTAGTTGTGTCTATTAATAAATAGATGTACAAAAAGGAGTATTAACTTGTCCAAAGTCATATATGTAGAATGAATCCATTTCCACATCACATTTATGGGGATTAGTGACAGCTCTGGCATAATGGTTATGTGCTAGTTTATCTCTCAGCTAGACAGAAATCAGACAAGACAGACAAGCGGGCAGTCAGATAGATAGAAATATAGAGGATAGATGGATGGATGACAGGGTGACGGATGGATGGATGGATGGATGGATAGGAGATTAGACAGGAGAAGGGGAGTTTGGCATACATATTCATATCCATATACATATGAGCTCCTAAGATCCCCTGGAGGAGGGCATGGGATAGAAAAACAACATGCGTTTATGACCCATTCAATCAGAGCATCATTTAATCTAGGTTTTTGCTCAGTCTCTGAAGGAAACCAGCTTGACATATCCTAAATATTACTGCACTACCTCCTGACTGAAATATTTTTACATTTAAATACTAGATCCATATGATGATTTCAGAAAAGTTTTCAAAGAGCCAGATATGAGCTCAGAAACTCATTAAAATATGTGCCTGCTTCTGTATGAATTGCATTTTTCACTAAAAATGAATATTGAATATAGGCGCTTACCATGTTCTTTGAGAAAAGGAAAAGGCAATCTTGAAATATGAATCTGAAGTCAGAAATCATCCTCAAAATTATTTGGGGCGATTGTCACGATCTGCTTCAAAAGTTCCAAAGTCCCTGAATCATAAAGAAATGAAGAAAAGATAATTAATATGGAGCTAGGAAGCTTGAGTTCAAGTCTCACATCTAGTGGGTTTTTCTGAGTATTTGGAAGAATTATTTACCTTCTGCCAAATTCAGCCTTTTTATTTATGACATTAAAAAAAGAAATAATAAAGTTGTCACTCCCACATACTTTGCAGTATTTTGCCTATAAAGAGCAAATGAGAGTTGGTCTATAAAAGACCTTAGACCTCTTCCTTTTAACAATAATGAATACAGTTTTTACCATAGGGCATTTCCCCTGCTGTCTTTAAAGACTCTCTATAAGTAGCGTAAGGAAAGGCCAATGTGTTGATGAAAATGTATTAGCTTTCAGTTGAATAAATGATGAACAAATGGCCTCTNCTTCACTTTCTGCAATAAGGGTGATGTCATCTGCATATCTGAGGTTATTGATATTTCTCCCAGCAATCTTGATTCCAGCTTGTGCTTCTTCCAGCCCAGGGTTTCTCATGATGTACTCTCCTGGGTCTGAGGTCAACAAACCTAGCTGGCCACTCATTTTTAGGTGACTGTTGAATTGAACAGTTTTCCCATTTTTAGATGATTGGAAAAAATCAAAAGTTGAGAAATAAACCATGACATGTGAAAATTATATGAAATTCAAATTTCAGTCCCTAAATCACATTTTATTGTGAAAAAAAAAAATTCAGAAGGTTCTAAAAGGCAAAACTTGAATTTGCTGTAGGCTGGTCACTGTTTATACACTACTTACACTGTATGAGGTATTATAAACAGTATAGAGATGATTTAAAGCATAGGAAGGATGTGCATAGGTTATATGCAAATACTGTGCAGTTTTATGTGAGAGCCTGGAGCATTCTTGGATATTGGTGCCCATGGGAGTCCTGGGTCCAGTGCCCCCCACAGATACCTGGCGACAGCTGCTTGCCGCCTGCCCTTCACGGGACAGGCTTGCCCGCGTGCTCCGTAGGGGTGGGCATTTGCCTGGCCCTCCCCAGCAGGAGGATTCATCCATTCGCTCATGCATGCCTTCATCCCGCAAACGTCTAATGAGCACTGACTTCGTAAGAGGCTCCACCCCCTGGAGATGTTGGTGCCACAGAAGTCTATGAAAGATGTGTTTCCTCTTCAAGAAGAGCAGGTCTGAACTAGCCATTCAGGCCCCCTCTGTCTCAGACTGGGGCCCTTCCTGTAATTCCCCCACCGTCCGCTATCATCAAGCCTGGGGTCCCCAGGGGATCAGCAGCATGAGTTCAGTCTGAATTCAGCTTTTCCAAAGAGAGGCACTACCCTGGAGGTGGAGTGGGTCCCATTTTCCTCTGGGGAGCTCAGAGACCCAGATGTTGCTGAAGGGGGCAGCTTCGTGGGTCCCAGGTGGTGTCTCACCAAGGAGTCTCTGAGGGTGTGAAACAGACCAGCCAAAGAGCCCCCTGACCCTCAACCCCTCTCCAAAGCAGGTCTGAGTTGGTTTACAAACACTTCGTGGAGTTGTGCACACACAGATGGGGAGAATGGAGGGTCCAGAATTAATGATCCGAGTTTGCAGGGGAAAGTTCTCAAGAAAGTGCAGTGTGAGGGCTAACATCTGATGGGGGTTTGGTGCGCTCAGCCAGGAGGGGCAGCCAGGACGGAGTTGAGGGGTGGTGCAGGGGTTTCCAGCTGCTGCAGGCGGTCCTCCCACCGCCTGAGGAGGGCCTGCTCCTGGGGGCAGGTGGGCTTTAAAAGCGTCTCATCCTCCACCCAGTCCCATCCCACATCCCACCTCCATCGTGGTCCAGAGGTCATCTGGGGCAGAGGTCATCTTCCTGAACACCAGCCCTGCTCCCCCACCTGGGCCGGGCACGGCCTCCATCATTCTCCTGTACCCTGATAGAAGGAGCGATGAAATAAATGTGCCTCTGTCAGCCGTGTCTGCTCTTGGTGGGGTGAAGGAGAGGCACCCGTTTTCACACACAGGCAGTGGCGCTTGTATGAAGGGGCCCCCAGAGCCCGGCTTTCAGCGATACTTCTGCCCGCTTCCTCACACGCCTCCCCTTCCCCGGGGCTGACCCAGGCGCCCTCTCTGCCCCAGACGCGCCCACTGATCACAGCACGGGTGTCCCTCCGCATTCACGTTTCTCCAGGACCCGCAGGCTGCCGCGCCTCCGCCGCCGTCCTCGCCTCGGGGCTTCCGGGTGGCCCTGCACGCCCGGCTGGGCTGAGCGGGGGGCGTTCGGGGGCTTGCCTCCCGGCCAGTGGATGCCGCCGGCGTGGGGGGCTGGCTCGCCGCGCTGAGCCGCCGCCCCGGACCGCAGCTCACGCGTGGCTCTTCCTCCCGCCTCGACGTTTGGGTTTAGTCCCGTGCTCTGCGTTTGTTTCCCGCGGAATGGAGCCTCTCCCAGTCCTGGGGGCTGGAGTCCACGCTTCGGATGTGGGCGGGCCGGCTCCTCCCGAGGCCTCTCTGCTTTTCTCCCTGCGTCCTCACGGTGTCACCTCTCTGCGTGCCTGTGTCCTGATCTCTTACAAGGACACCAGTCAGATTGGACCAGGGCCCACCCGCGTGACCTCATTCATCTTAATCACCTCTTTCAAGGCCCCATCTCCAAATGCAGTCACAGGCTGAAGTCCAGGGGTTAGGACTCCGAGATATGAACTGGGGTGGGAGTGTGTGCGCAATTCAACCCGCAACAAATTCTGAAAATAAATGAAGTTGAAGCTATTATTTGAAGAAACATCCTCAAAGCCAATGAATTAAAAAAAAATTAATTTATTTATTTTAATTGGAGGCTAATTACTTTACAATATTGTGGTGTTTCTTGCCATACACTGACATGAATCCCCCATCCTGAACCCCCCTCCCTCCACCCTCCCC
>SJYV01012955.1:480496-519445 GCA_006410875.1 Neotragus pygmaeus | reverse complement strand
TGCCGCGCATCACCAGGGAGGCAGGACGGGGCCCTGAGCTGGGAGGGGGGGGCCGGGGGGGCAGCTGTCACTCTCTCGAGTCCTGAGCCGTCCTGGGACAGGGGGGTGGGGGCACCGACAAGGAGAGATGCCTGTGGCTCCGGGAGAGAAAGGGGAGCCCCGGGCCCACCCGGAGCCGTGAGCGCAGGAAGGAGGCTGAGGCCGGCCCCGCAGCTCGTCTCCCCCCTGGCCTGCCTCCCGGGGGTCGTGCCAGCCACTTGGCACCCCACCCGCTGGCTCCGGGCCGCCTTCAGGGGACCTTCGACGGCGCTGCGCTGCACTTCCGGGCGGGCTGGCCCACGCTCCGTGTGCTCCCTTTCTGAGCGCACCCTCCCGGGCGCTGTCCTCTGCTCGGGGCTGCTCCACAGAACCTCTTTGTTCTGCATGGAGCCTGCTCTCTGTCCACCACTGTGCACTCGGGACAAAGAGGCCTGAGTCACTGCTGACCACGCGGCCCTGCCCTGCCCTCCCCTGCCAGAAGCGCTGAGCTCATCCCCCAGCGGGTCTCTGGGCTGTGGGACTCCAGCTTCCCTTTCCAGTCCCCTCTCCTGTCCCCCTCCCCCCTCCCCCCAATGCCTCCTTCTCTTCGACGTTGGAGGAGGTGATGGAGGAGGTGAGCAGGGAGACTTGTCTCATGAGCACCCCTGACGAAAGACCCCCGATCCTAAAGAGAGAGAGTAGGCCCTGCGAGGACACACGGCTCAGGGGGAAAGATGGACCCCAGGAAGGTGGGCGCTCAGGTCAGCGACCAGACTCTGCTCCCACCAGGCCCATGGACGGCAGTGGCCTTTGCCCCCGTCAAGCTAGGATAGTGTAGGAGTGGATAGCTGCGGGGTGGGGGGTGTCCTCTGGGTTCTGGGGAGGGGACTAGACTGAGGGACCCCCGAGTCCTTCCCCTGCTTAGATGCCAAGCATCCCGCCTCGTGGGGGAAGGCTCTCTGGGCAGCAGCGACGTCAGCGCTTTTCATTTGACTTCAGTTTCACTGTGCTGGTTTCTGCGTCCGGCACCGCGAGTCAGCGCGTCCGTCCGCGTGCTCATTCTGCCTTTAGGTCCTTTCTTCCTGCAGGCTACTCGGAGCGCTGAGGAGAGTTCCCTGGGCCGTCATCCCACCGGCAGCCCGAGCAGAGGCAGGCGGCGCCCCTTCCACTTAGCTCTGCTGCCCATTCTTCGTGACGCTGGCCGAGGAGGAGTGATCGTCGTGATCATCTCACTCTTTTGGAGGACACAAGCAATGTCGCATGTTTGATGAGTGGTTCTTGTTAGCACCCGGGAACTCAGATCCTGTCCCTCTTCTCTTTGGGACCTGCTCGGCACCAGCACTGGGGTGACTTTTCTTAGCAGGTCTTTGAAGCTGGAAGTTCACATAAAAGTGACGAAGCGGGAGGGCACTCTTGTCTTCAGGATGGAAGACCCTGGGGGCTGGCGGGCACGCTCTTCTGGGCCCAGCTCCACCGCGGGAGAGGAACAGCGGCCCCTTCGCTGGGGCGGCTCTCAGTGGCAGGAAGGCACCCTGATGCTCTGAGTCGGACGGCATGGCCTACTCTACGGGGATGAAGTGGACGCTGGGAAAGTTAAACAGGGTGGCAAGCTTGTGCCAGCTTCCTCGACGTTCCTGGATTTAGCACGGAGAAGGCCTGCCTCCAGGGAAACCCACCGGTCCAGGGATGACTGTTCCAGGACAGGCTGGGGCTTGAACTCGACTCCTGAACTTGAGGCCAGCTCACGTCGGAGGCTCTAGCCTGGGGGCTGCTCTGTGTTGACCGCCGGCTGTGAATGCTCATCGGGACATCAGTCCTTCCACTCAGCAGACGAGGACTCCTGGGATCGCCAGCTTGACTGGGTCCAGCTGGGACCCGGAGCCCTGTCCTCAGTGCACGCTCGCCAGTCCTGGCCCCCCTGTGTGTGCATGCGCTGTGGGGGCTACCTTGTGTTCCTGAGTGGGGGCCGCAGGGGGCTGACAAGTCCTGAAGACCCGCCCTTTCCCTGAGCCCCCGGGGGGTGATGAGGAAGAGGGTGGAAGGGGGTGCCTGCCCCCTTCACCAGGCAGCCGCCTCGAGTGGCCTGGCTCAACTCCTCTCTCAGGAGCTGGTCTGCGTGGGCCCAGTGCCTTCACCAGCCCCAACCTGAACCCAAACCCTACTGCTTGTCTGGAGCCTGGGGGCGTAGGGCGGGGCGGCCCAGGGCTGGGTTTGGGCTGTGGAAGCCATGTGCTGTCTGCCCTGGAGCTATTCTCAGCTGGAAGGGCTCTTTCATCAGCCTCTGCTGCTGTTCCCTCTCCTGCCAGCTGTCTGTGACACTGCGGGGTTGGGGGCAGAGGGAGCTGGAAGGGTGGTGTCCAGGTGACCTCATGGGACCCTTAAGACAAAGCCAAGTGGGGAGGAGAGAGGCCTCGAGGCAAAGGCAAGCATGGAGCGCGGGCACAAAAGTCCGAGAATGCACAGAGTTGGTGTGGGAGCCCGAGGTTCCCTGGGAAGCCTGGAAAAGGGTGGGCCTCCAGGTGGAGCTTTCTGATGCGTTTCAAGAGCTTCTTGAGACAGAGTTGCTCAATCCCCAAGGCCTGAGTGGAGTCTCAGGAGGGCCAGGCACATCCCTGGGTTCTTCTAGAAGGTTCCTTCAAAGGAGCTGCTCCAGACCCTTCCTCAAGGATGCAGCTACAGCCAGGAGGTGACGTGTGCCCCCGCGGGGCACATTAGGGGTTGTCTGTCTTCCCTTGGCCCTGCAGCTTTCTCTGGAGATGCCAGAAAGCAGGCGTATTTAGCAGCGCCCCCTGCCCTCCGCTGGGGAGCAGCTGAGAAGCTAAGTTCTACGAGGGTCTCTGTTTGGGCGCCTACATTGTGTCAAAATGCCAGAGTCCATGTGACAGCCGCTTTCCCACTTGTCTCCCTAAAAGTGCCTGTGGATGTCTTTGGTTCTGCCAGGTTGCAGATCCCAAGACCTGTGACCTATGATCCCCAGGCCTGTCACGATCCTGGGCAGGGGTCGGTGGAGCTGAGTTTCTGTTGGACCTGCTACCACCTTTACCTCCAGGAAGGAAGGGATTTGAGAGTCAAGGTCAAATGACTGTCAGAAAACGTTAGTGCTCTCCACCCGTGCTGGGGGCCTCAGTGATATCGGGGCTGCTCCCCTGCTTTCAGCTCGCTCTGCAAGCATGGGTCCTTCTCATGCTTTGTCCTGGTCTCCACGTCTTTACACATTTGCTGGCTGTTTCCAGCAGTCCCCAGGTGTAGTGAAGCGTGGTACCCAGCTCCCAAGTTTCCGGGTGCGGTGCTGGGCCGTGTGCAGAGAGCACTTGCTGGATCAAGTCCACTCAGGCACCCATTAGAAGGCTGTTGGCTGGAGCTCAGTGTCCATGAACCAATGGGATGCACTCAGCACGGAGTCTTTAAACAGAAACACGCAAAAGAAGCGCATATGCTGATCAGTTGGCAAAATGAGAATTCTGAGGCTCATGGGCACCCAGCCCCATCTTTCCCAGGAACCACGGCTCAGTTCCCAACATCTCAGTGCTTGTGGGTTTTATAGAACACAGCTTCCATGATAAGTGGGCTGGCTGGGTCGTACAGAGACGCCGGCTGGGCTTGGGGACTCCCCGAGGCCCCTTGCCTGGTGCCCAGCTGCGGCTACCTCTCCTTCCGGGCCTGGCCGAGCCAGTGGCCTTTCAAACAAGCACCTCTTTATTGCCACGGTTCCCGGGCCACGATGGCATTTGTTTGTGATGGGAAAATAGGCCTTGGCTTTGCGTGGCCTTGCCGGTCAATGCCACAGTGCTGACTTCTGCCCCTGAGGCTGTCACCTTTATGGGAGTGGGATGGGGGACTTCCTGCTGGCCAGGCAGTCTCAAAGGGCACTGTGTGACCTTCCAGGCCCGACAACAAAAGGATTTTCATCTGGCGGGGCATTGCTCGCCCTGCAGCTGCCCGGCGTGGTCACATTGTCAGTGACCTTCAGGACAGGACCGCTTGGAAGTCGGGTACAGGAGCCCACTTTCTCCCGGGACAATGGAACNCCTCCTTCTCTTCGACGTTGGAGGAGGTGATGGAGGAGGTGAGCAGGGAGACTTGTCTCATGAGCACCCCTGACGAAAGACCCCCGATCCTAAAGAGAGAGAGTGGGCCCTGCGAGGACACACGGCTCAGGGGGAAAGATGGACCCCAGGAAGGTGGGCGCTCAGGTCAGCGACCAGACTCTGCTCCCACCAGGCCCATGGACGGCAGTGGCCTTTGCCCCCGTCAAGCTAGGATAGTGTAGGAGTGGATAGCTGCGGGGTGGGGGGTGTCCTCTGGGTTCTGGGGAGGGGACTAGACTGAGGGACCCCCGAGTCCTTCCCCTGCTTAGATGCCAAGCATCCCGCCTCGTGGGGGAAGGCTCTCTGGGCAGCAGCGACGTCAGCGCTTTTCATTTGACTTCAGTTTCACTGTGCTGGTTTCTGCGTCCGGCACCGCGAGTCAGCGCGTCCGTCCGCGTGCTCATTCTGCCTTTAGGTCCTTTCTTCCTGCAGGCTACTCGGAGCGCTGAGGAGAGTTCCCTGGGCCGTCATCCCACCGGCAGCCCGAGCAGAGGCAGGCGGCGCCCCTTCCACTTAGCTCTGCTGCCCATTCTTCGTGACGCTGGCCGAGGAGGAGTGATCGTCGTGATCATCTCACTCTTTTGGAGGACACAAGCAATGTCGCATGTTTGATGAGTGGTTCTTGTTAGCACCCGGGAACTCAGATCCTGTCCCTCTTCTCTTTGGGACCTGCTCGGCACCAGCACTGGGGTGACTTTTCTTAGCAGGTCTTTGAAGCTGGAAGTTCACATAAAAGTGACGAAGCGGGAGGGCACTCTTGTCTTCAGGATGGAAGACCCTGGGGGCTGGCGGGCACGCTCTTCTGGGCCCAGCTCCACCGCGGGAGAGGAACAGCGGCCCCTTCGCTGGGGCGGCTCTCAGTGGCAGGAAGGCACCCTGATGCTCTGAGTCGGACGGCATGGCCTACTCTACGGGGATGAAGTGGACGCTGGGAAAGTTAAACAGGGTGGCAAGCTTGTGCCAGCTTCCTCGACGTTCCTGGATTTAGCACGGAGAAGGCCTGCCTCCAGGGAAACCCACCGGTCCAGGGATGACTGTTCCAGGACAGGCTGGGGCTTGAACTCGACTCCTGAACTTGAGGCCAGCTCACGTCGGAGGCTCTAGCCTGGGGGCTGCTCTGTGTTGACCGCCGGCTGTGAATGCTCATCGGGACATCAGTCCTTCCACTCAGCAGACGAGGACTCCTGGGATCGCCAGCTTGACTGGGTCCAGCTGGGACCCGGAGCCCTGTCCTCAGTGCACGCTCGCCAGTCCTGGCCCCCCTGTGTGTGCATGCGCTGTGGGGGCTACCTTGTGTTCCTGAGTGGGGGCCGCAGGGGGCTGACAAGTCCTGAAGACCCGCCCTTTCCCTGAGCCCCCGGGGGGTGATGAGGAAGAGGGTGGAAGGGGGTGCCTGCCCCCTTCACCAGGCAGCCGCCTCGAGTGGCCTGGCTCAACTCCTCTCTCAGGAGCTGGTCTGCGTGGGCCCAGTGCCTTCACCAGCCCCAACCTGAACCCAAACCCTACTGCTTGTCTGGAGCCTGGGGGCGTAGGGCGGGGCGGCCCAGGGCTGGGTTTGGGCTGTGGAAGCCATGTGCTGTCTGCCCTGGAGCTATTCTCAGCTGGAAGGGCTCTTTCATCAGCCTCTGCTGCTGTTCCCTCTCCTGCCAGCTGTCTGTGACACTGCGGGGTTGGGGGCAGAGGGAGCTGGAAGGGTGGTGTCCAGGTGACCTCATGGGACCCTTAAGACAAAGCCAAGTGGGGAGGAGAGAGGCCTCGAGGCAAAGGCAAGCATGGAGCGCAGGCACAAAAGTCCGAGAATGCACAGAGTTGGTGTGGGAGCCCGAGGTTCCCTGGGAAGCCTGGAAAAGGGTGGGCCTCCAGGTGGAGCTTTCTGATGCGTTTCAAGAGCTTCTTGAGACAGAGTTGCTCAATCCCCAAGGCCTGAGTGGAGTCTCAGGAGGGCCAGGCACATCCCTGGGTTCTTCTAGAAGGTTCCTTCAAAGGAGCTGCTCCAGACCCTTCCTCAAGGATGCAGCTACAGCCAGGAGGTGACGTGTGCCCCCGCGGGGCACATTAGGGGTTGTCTGTCTTCCCTTGGCCCTGCAGCTTTCTCTGGAGATGCCAGAAAGCAGGCGTATTTAGCAGCGCCCCCTGCCCTCCGCTGGGGAGCAGCTGAGAAGCTAAGTTCTACGAGGGTCTCTGTTTGGGCGCCTACATTGTGTCAAAATGCCAGAGTCCATGTGACAGCCGCTTTCCCACTTGTCTCCCTAAAAGTGCCTGTGGATGTCTTTGGTTCTGCCAGGTTGCAGATCCCAAGACCTGTGACCTATGATCCCCAGGCCTGTCACGATCCTGGGCAGGGGTCGGTGGAGCTGAGTTTCTGTTGGGCCTGCTACCACCTTTACCTCCAGGAAGGAAGGGATTTGAGAGTCAAGGTCAAATGACTGTCAGAAAACGTTAGTGCTCTCCACCCGTGCTGGGGGCCTCAGTGATATCGGGGCTGCTCCCCTGCTTTCAGCTCGCTCTGCAAGCATGGGTCCTTCTCATGCTTTGTCCTGGTCTCCACGTCTTTACACATTTGCTGGCTGTTTCCAGCAGTCCCCAGGTGTAGTGAAGCGTGGTACCCAGCTCCCAAGTTTCCGGGTGCGGTGCTGGGCCGTGTGCAGAGAGCACTTGCTGGATCAAGTCCACTCAGGCACCCATTAGAAGGCTGTTGGCTGGAGCTCAGTGTCCATGAACCAATGGGATGCACTCAGCACGGAGTCTTTAAACAGAAACACGCAAAAGAAGCGCATATGCTGATCAGTTGGCAAAATGAGAATTCTGAGGCTCATGGGCACCCAGCCCCATCTTTCCCAGGAACCACGGCTCAGTTCCCAACATCTCAGTGCTTGTGGGTTTTCTAGAACACAGCTTCCATGATAAGTGGGCTGGCTGGGTCGTACAGAGACGCCGGCTGGGCTTGGGGACTCCCCGAGGCCCCTTGCCTGGTGCCCAGCTGCGGCTACCTCTCCTTCCGGGCCTGGCCGAGCCAGTGGCCTTTCAAACAAGCACCTCTTTATTGCCACGGTTCCCGGGCCACGATGGCATTTGTTTGTGATGGGAAAATAGGCCTTGGCTTTGCGTGGCCTTGCCGGTCAATGCCACAGTGCTGACTTCTGCCCCCGAGGCTGTCACCTTTATGGGAGTGGGATGGGGGACTTCCTGCTGGCCAGGCAGTCTCAAAGGGCACTGTGTGACCTTCCAGGCCCGACAACAAAAGGATTTTCATCTGGCGGGGCATTGCTCGCCCTGCAGCTGCCCGGCGTGGTCACATTGTCAGTGACCTTCAGGACAGGACCGCTTGGAAGTCGGGTACAGGAGCCCACTTTCTCCCGGGACAATGGAACCTCGAGTGCCAGCCATTCTCAACGCCCGGCTCGGCCATCTGTCCCATTCAGAGCCGTAGGTGTATGAAATAGACGACGCTGCAACAAGCAGGCCTTGAGAACCTCAACTCTCGGCGGGCCTGGCTGGCAGCCACCCTCGGGCTCTCTCCCGGGACGTGTNCCCGGCTCGGCCATCTGTCCCATTCAGAGCCGTAGGTGTATGAAATAGACGACGCTGCAACAAGCAGGCCTTGAGAACCTCAACTCTCGGCGGGCCTGGCTGGCAGCCACCCTCGGGCTCTCTCCCGGGACGTGTCGCAAAGGCATGGGGGTTTGGGGGGCTCCTGGCCCTGGGGGCTGCACCCCTACATCCCAGAAGCCCCGGCGGATCCTGGATCTGGCCTGTCTGACCTCTCCCGGATGGGTGGCAGGGCAGTGAGTAAAGTCTCACCCCCATGCGACAGGACTCGGGCGGGGCGGCTGGAATGTCACGCGGTACAGAGGAATGTAGCGGGTCGCACAGCCGCATGCACACAGACTGGGCCTTGTGGGGCCGGGGCAGAGAAGCCGGCCTTGTGGAGGACCGTGCGGGCGGGCGAGACCACAGCAAGGGCTCTCCTCCCCCAGGAGAGGCACTAGCCGCCTGTTCTCCTGGTATCCAGGGCTTGCCTCCCACCGCCCACCACGGGCAGGGCGGCCTTCATGCCTAAGTCACCTGGAGACTGCTTTGTCTCCGGATGGAATCTCAGCGACACGTGGAACATGGACACTGGGGTTTATGGCTCAGCTGCTCAGTCTCAGGGATGCTCGGCTCATCTCTCGGCCTTGGTGTCCTTGTCTGTGAAATGGGTGCTGGATGCTGACCTCGAAAAGTGGTGGGACTGCTCCTGTAGCCTGGCCGGAGGCCCATGTCCAGAGGGAGGCTGTCTGCACACGGTACTGCCTCCGCTGATAGACTCGAGCCTGGTTACCAGCCAGGGGTGCTGGGAGAGGGCAGGGCGCTGGCCACCACCCTCCCCCCAATATGGGTGTTTAAACCTCTCCTGTGACTTGCTCCTCACGGTGTGGAGAGTAGCAGTGAGGTGCTGGTGGACGGATCAGGCCATTGGGGCAGCACGCTGCTCTGCATGGCTCTACAGGTGCCCAGAGGACAGGGCCCGGCGGGAAGCTTGTTGGTGGCAGGGCTGAGTGAGGACCCACGGCCCCGGGACTCAGTCCCAGGCTCCCTTGGTGGGCGCGGTGCTGAGGACCGCTCCTTGCAGGCCCTGGGGGAAGAGCTGGTGCTCTGGGAGGTGGGGAGGGGGCCTGGGACCCAGGGAGGTGGCACTGAGCAGGTGGGGGGGGGTGTCCCTGAAGGCTCCTGTGGCCCGATTGATGCTGCGATCTGCAGTGACTGCAGACGGGACCAGCTAGGGGACCCGTAACTTCTGGACCCACCTCAGAGTGGCCCAGGGTCTGGCTGGGGGCAGGCTGGCAGATAGCAGGTGAGGAAGGAAGCTGACTGCTTCAACCTGGCCCCTGGGGTGGCCCCCAAAGCCGCTCGCATGACCCAGAATGAGGGGAAGGGGCTGGGAAGGGCTTTTGACTGGTCGATTGGCCCACTCACTATTGCCTGAGAGATATATGAGCATCCGTGTTCCGTGCGGTAGGTAACGGGGCTCCAGGAGGTGAACAGAGGAGAGAGAAAAACCTTTCCCACAGGAGCTCATATCTCAAGAGGAGAGAAATGGCAGACACGCAAGTGAGAACACGTAGCTGCTCCTGGTGGCGTCTGCTGTGGAGAAGACGAGCCGGGGGCAGGGCACGGGCCAGAGGGGGCGGTGCCAGGCAGACAGGGCCCAGGGGTGCCCCGGGGCTGGCGGGGAAGGGCCCTGAGTGGAGGGGGCCCCGAGTGAGCCGGGCCGTGACCTGAGGCCCCGGAACGCATCTCGTCGCTCGTGGGGAGCTTGTGGTCACACAGACCTGGGGCACTGGTGCAGTGGTGCGCCTGCCTGGGCGGCTGGGTCCTCAGCGAAGGGGGGCACGTGGGGCCAGCATGACTCTCCCTGACTCGATAGGAGGTGGCGATGACCCGTGGTGAGGAATCAGCCCCGCCGGGCACAGCTCAGCACCACACGCCCTTGTGTCTCCTGTGATGCTGGGCACGCGTGTCTTAGGGCTGCAGATGGGGAGACTGAGGCTCAGGGCAGCGGGCACGAGCAGTCAGTCACAAAGCACTGACCGTGCAGCTGGGCGGGAGGCGTCCAGGCTCTTCGGCTTTAGCTGCCAGTCCCTTCGGTCCCTTGCGGCCAAGGTGTTGGAGCCCCGGGTCTCTCCCAGGTGAGCCTTGGTTGGGGGGGTCCTGACACGTGGGCCCCCTGCTCTGGGACATGGGTGGGGCAGGCAATCAGCACAGCCCCTCTGCCCCGGGTTGGGTCGGTTATAAAAATACCCAGCCTGGGCTTCTGGCGTCCTGTCCTTGCAGTATTGGATTGCATGGTTATAGCTCTGCGGATGGGCCCTGATGGGCCGCAAGATGCCAAGCGGCAACACTGAGATGAGTGCTCTCCTTAACGCCCGGTTCTGGCTTCGGCCTTGCAGGGCAGCAAGGGNCACTGCACAGACACCCTGCGTGGGAGCCTGGACGAGCGGGCGCCCTCGGGTCCCTGCGGCAGCCGCTCTCCCCCGTGTGGATTCTGGAGCCTCGTGTCTCTCGCTGCAGCCGTGTGCCCTGCGTGCTCCCGCTCTCCACCCGCTCTGCCTGTCCCTCCTCTCTCCCTCCTCGCCAGCCACCTCCCTGGGGTGGGTTTCATTTCCTCCCCTGGGGCCCGGAGGGGAGACCCTCCCACCTGCTCGCTCAAGATGCCCGGGTGTCCTGAGGCGGGGCGGGGCTGCTCTTGGAGGGGGCTTTCCCAACAGTGCCTGTGGGGGTTGGGGGCACCTTCCAGCAACCTCTACCTGCCCGTGGGGTTCACCTCTCTACCCCCGTGGGACTGCAGGGGCTCCAGGGGCAGGATGCCGGCTGGAGGCCACACTGGCCCCTCCTGCTGGTGCCATCCCGGGTCAGTGGAGAGCAGGGGGGAGCTGGGGCCCGCTCCTTGGTGAGGGTCCAGCCGTGCAGCTTGTTCCTGACTCTGCCTCTCATGAGGGCATGTTGGGAGCTGAGTGTTGGACTCTAGGTGACGTGGAGTCCTGTCCCCTGAGGACGCGGGTGATGCTTGGAGTGGCCAGTGGTGCCATTTCCTGCTGCCCAAGGCCCCACAAAGCAGAGGAACAGGAGCCCAGAGACGCAGCGGGCAGGGGTCTGCCTCCGCAGGGACCTGGGCAGGACAGAGGAGGCCGGAGGGGCAAGAGAGAGGGCCTGAATCCGGTGCCTTTCCCTGTGTTTAAAAAATAGCAGCAATTCCCAGGTACGAGCTTGTGAACGCAGGAAAGGAGGCGGGGGCAGGGTGCTGCGGGCTCACGTCAACACTGCTGCAAAAGGCCTGCCAGCCCAAGACCATCCTGAAGGAAATCATCCCCGGAGAGTCACTGGGGGACTGATGCTGACGCTGAAACTCCAGTAAAAGTATTGGCCCCCTGATGTGCAGAACTGACTCGTTGGAAAAGACCCTGATGCTGAGAAAGAATGAAGGTGGGAGGAGAAGGGGACGACAGAGGATGAGATGATTGGATGGCATCACCGACTCGATGGACATGAGTTTGAGCAAGTTCCGGGAGTAGGTGATGGACAGGGAGGCCTGGCATGCTGCGGTCCACAGGGTTGCAGAGTCAGACATGCCTGAAGAACAACAAGCCTAAGGCCCCTGCCCTCCCGTTTGGTCACAAACGCTGGGACCTGTGTTCTCCTGGTGTGAATGGCAGTGGAATGAGCCGGGAGGTGACGAGGGCACAGGGGCAGCCCGAGCTAAGGGGGCAGAGGACCCCCACCCAGACTCACGCCTGTACTCCACTGGATGGGACACGCTGACTTTCTCTTGAAACCTGCGCTGTGTCCCATGGAGGAAGTACTGTGGCCCTTCAGAGATGCTCCTGAAAGGAAGACGAACACTCCAAAGCCTCACTCATCCTGCGCTGTGGAGTCAAACAGATGTCCAGCCCCTGGCGTTAGTGTGGGGGCCGGGGGCTGTGGGTGGCACCCGTGTACCCACCTGGCCTGGTCGTCAGCTTCAGTGGGTGTGGAGAAATCTCCCCTGCCCTCAGCCAGAGGCTGGGTTCTGAGAGGGACCTGATTTGCACTGGGCGTCCTCGGGTCAAACCATTTCAGGGATCCCCTCAACCTTGGAAATCCCAGAAGACTTTCTGCATTCATAATGGGAGCTGAGAACCTCAATCAGTCATCATTTTAGAAACCAGAATATTAGGGACTCGGCTGACTCAGCTTGACAGCTTGTGTGTTTGACTGCTCTGGCCCTGCGTGCAGTAGGTCCTCAGCAATCGGGCTGGAAACCAAGACGAGCTTCGGTTTGAGGGAAGGTGGCGGGTGGGGGAAAGTTGGAAAGAGGGAGAGAAGGTGGGGTTTCATGTCCTGCCATCCCACGTCTGGGGCGCAAGCATCTGTGGTTGCATCACAGGGACCCACCCTCTACGGAATGCATCAAGCCCTTCTTTCTGAAATCTGCGGCAGCAGGGCCCAGGAGCAGCTGTGGCTCCCAGGGGATGGTGCAGACCTTTGTGTGAAAGAGCTCTCTCACAAACGGGGAGGAAGAAGCTGGCGGGCAGCCCTGGATGACACGACGCCTGGCGTTTCAGGGTCGAGGGACCAATGAGCCACCGACGGAGGCGCTGATGGAGCCTGTGACCCTCCCCGCCACAGAACTCCGTGTCCAGGGCGCACCAGCTGCAGGGTGGGAAGGTGCTCTGGAGACGCGTGTGCCGGTGCCCCCAGCTGGCTGGCCGTGTCCGATGTGAGGTTCGTTGTTGTGGACTCCGGGCCCCGCCATCGGCGTTGGCATTTGCAACCCGTCTCAGATGATGCTGGCACACCTGGGGGCCAGGACGGGGCCTCCGAGCTCGTCCAACAGCCTCACCTGGTGGGCGGAGGGGCTGAGGCTGGGGGCAGGCAGGTGGTGAGACCAGAGTGTCCCACCCCTGTCCAGCGTNCAACCCGTCTCAGATGATGCTGGCACACCTGGGGGCCAGGACGGGGCCTCCGAGCTCGTCCAACAGCCTCACCTGGTGGGCGGAGGGGCTGAGGCTGGGGGCAGGCAGGTGGTGAGACCAGAGTGTCCCACCCCTGTCCAGCGTCCCAGACTGGGCAGCGTCCGGGAGTGTCCCACAGACTCTTGCCTGCTTGTTCTCTAGATCCTCCTTGATTCCCGTGACAGCTGGTTTGCGGCGAGCTCCAGGGGGCTCCGGTACATGACGCGTGTGCTGGGGAGGGTCAGAGAGGAGGTGAGGCAGGTACACTGGCTCCTACCTGAGACCCGGGGAAGCTGAGCCCTGGCCTGGCTCACCCGAGGTCCTCCGTGCAGAGCCGGACACCAGGGAACGCGCCAAGTCGCCAGGCGCTGCCACCTGTTGGACCCACCAGCTGTTGGTGCACTTGCCTCGGCCGGGCACAGTGGATGGGTCTGCCCTGGATTGCTCCATGGTGACCCCCCGCTCACGGCCACCGTGTCTGGGAGCGGCCACATCCCTCAGGGCTCCCTATGGAAGCCTCTGGGGGGTCCTGGCCTGTGGCTTTGGATGTGCGTGTGCTGGGCTGGAAGCAGCAGATATGGTAATAAAACTCGGTTTCCAGGAAGTCTTGGGCCTGAGACTTTGGACCAAAGAGCTTGTTAGAGGATTTGGAGCTAAGAACCCCCAGACTCTACAGCCCCCATGACCAGGCCTCCTGCACACCCCCCAGCCCTGGGGTGAAGCGTCATATTCCTACTCGGGCGCACACCCCACTGAGTCCTTTGGGCCTGCCCGCTGGATGTGCGATCGGTTCACTCCTCCTCAGGGCCCGGCTCGAAGCCCTTCTCTGGGAGATACTTTTGGGTTTATCTGGCCTCGATCACTCCTCCACTAATTTACTTGTTCAGAAATGTTCGCAGGATGCTCGCTCTGTCTCAGAACCACGGAGCTTCTGATGACAGGAACAGAGCCGAAGTTTCCAGCCCCATTGAGCCTCTTCCAAAACTCCCCGTCCCAACTCAGAAAGATCCAGCTCCGAGGTCAGCAGATAGCAGTGCTCATGCTGAGTCAGTCGCTGCCTTGCACACGAGCTGCTTGTGTCTGCCCCTGAAGCCAGAGAAGGCGCATCTTTGATGTCCCAACAGGTGGGTGTGGGGATGGGTGGAGGTGGCTGGGTGGACCTTCTGAAAACTCGCTTTGAAAAAATCGATATGACTTCATACCTCACCATGTGCATGTGTTATTATTAGTAATTATTGGGAAAGAGTAAAAACAGAAATCTTTATTTTTTAATGGGGCATGATTAAACTTTAATGACCAGTGACCTCACGAAATGAATGCCACACAATGCAATTTGCTCATCTCTGCTTGTGCATACCTTCTGGGTATTAGAAAATTACATAATTAAGTACAGATTACCACAGGCATGTCATTACACATTTTATTATTCCTTAGAGACTTAGTAGTAATACTCTGTATTTATATGTGCTTTTCAACAGATTATCTCCAATCACTTTACAAATATTATCTCATTAATCCTTTGCAATAGTTTCATGAATTTCTCTATTTGATGGATTAAAAAACCACAACCTGCAGCAATTAAGTGACAAGCTGAACATCGCACACTTCACTCGTCTACCAGGGAAAAGGCAGCTTCACCGGCTGTATCCACCTGGAGAGGGTGTGTTCTCATTAAGTCAGAACCGAAGGTAAAAAAATCCTTTCCAAGTGCTCAGGAAAATACGTAGAAATAGGATTGTTCATCGTGGAACAATCATGGTGGCCGGTTCTTCATCGTCCTTCATCGCTGAAGTTCTAGAAGAAGATTGTATATGGAGCTTTCAAAAAGAGGTTAAAAAAAACAAAACAAAACAACAAAATATATATATATATACATACATCCAAATCAGGGGATGGGAGCAGGAACCCATTTGTTTCATATTCACTTGCAAACTGCTTTGCTACTTGTGTTTGTGGATAATGGCTGTAGAAGTTACCCTCATGGAGCAAGATGTGCCCAGGGACATCAGATGTACCCAGTAGCATCAGAACCTGTTCCTGGGCCCTTCTGGCGATGAGCCTTCTTGGGCAGTTTGGGCCTTGTTTCCTGAGGGTCCTGTGCCTTCTGCTCATCGCCGCTATCCTTGGGGACCCTCTGGTCAGGAGGCTTTGAAGGACGAAGCCCTGCTGCTCTCTCTAGTTGCTGGCGCTTCAGCCCGTAGCAGGCACAGTCAAGCATCTCTTTATACACAAACAAAATATTCGGGGATTATGAGTGGTCCAAAAGACCTGTTTGTCACTCAGATAATTCTTGTTTGTTTTTCTCAGCTTTACTCGCAGGAAAATGGGTGGGAGTCTGGGTGGCTGAGCTCATCTCAGTGGAGTCTGCAAATTGTCAGACCCTAGGAATAAGAGCACTGTGGGACTGTAGTGTGTTTACGTATAATTATCACTAATTTACCAGTTCAGCTTGATGGTGCAGGAGAACAGTAAGTGCATCAGATCTTTATTTCGTGGGTAATTCATGGTGGAGGCTCTGAAACAAATTACCTAATTAATTTGTGGAAGCTTGACTTCTTGAATTTTTAAAATTATTATAGTTTTACCTTTATCAGTACTCACAAGGCAGTCACCTGCAGTTTAGCCTTCCAGTTGAGCAGGAGGAAAGAAGGCCTTTGTAGTCAGGAAGGAGTGGCTGTCTGCTACTCAGATGACCTCCGTGTGGAATTAGGGGTCTGCTCTCTCCCGACGGAGGCCCAGAGCACATGCTATGCGGAGAGGGGCAGTTCGTCTGTGAGTTTCAGGTCTAGGATGGACCTGTGACGGCTGGTGGATGGGGGGAATCACAGTGGAGAAAGGAGTTGGGCACCCGAGTGGGGAGCCCGTGTGATCTCGGGATGGCTCTCAGACTGTCTGTAGATCGATTCCCCTGCCTGTACCATAAGCGAGTAGGTTATTCGAGTGCTTTCCACACTTGGATGTCATCTACCGGAAAATTTTAAAAAATGGGCATGTAACCTTGGGCACTGGCCTCTCTCACTGCGTTTCTGTCTCTGTGTCCTTTGTGTGTGTGTGTGTGTGTGTCCTTCTCTGTGTGTGTGTGTGTGTGTGTTTCTCTCTCCTTTTTACTTATTTATTGTTAGGGACTGAAACGCCAGTACTTTGGCCACCTCACGCGAAGAGTTGACTCACTGGAAAAGACTCTGATGCTGGGAGGGATTGGAGGCAGGAGGAGAAGGGGACGACCGAGGATGAGATGCTAGATGGCATCACGGACTCGATGGACGTGAGTCTGAGTGAACTCCGGGAGATGGTGATGAACAGGGAGGCCTGGCGTGCTGCGATTCATGGGGTCGCAAAGAGTCGGACACGACTGAGCGACTGAACTGAACTGAGGGACTTTAAAAAGCCCTCCTATTATTAGCGGGCTTCTGAGGTGGCTCAGTGGGTAAAGAAATCTGCCTGCAACACAGGAGATGCAGGTTTGATCCCTGGGTCAGGAAGATCCCCTGGAAGAGGGCATGACCATCCACTCCAGTGTTCTGGGCCGGAGAGTCCCACGGACAGAGGAGCCTGGCGGCTACAGTCCCTGGGGTCACAAAGAGTTGGTCGTGACTGAGGCAACTGAGCATGCACGTACTGTTATTAACACCATCCTTTCATGAATGACAGAACGTTCTTGGACTGAAAAGACCAACTTCCCAACAAAGGTGATCTTTCCAATTGAATAAGCTTGAATTTTTATGGACAAGGTCACCGCTACTATCCTTACTGTCCTCGTTTCATCAGTGGGACCTCCTCATGACCGAGGACCAGCGTATGGGAAGCCCTGGGCCCAGGGCCCCTGCAGGCCCTGCAGCAGCCGCCCTGATCATTTTTCGGGTCCGCGAGCCAAACCCAAAGCCTGCCCCGGGACTCTGTCTGCGCTCTTCCCCTGCCTGGACCCTCGTCCCCCAGTCTTTCCTGAGCAGACCCCGTTTCCTCATCTGAGTTTCAGTTCAAGGGCCACCACCTCTGCTCAGATGCCAGCTGTCATTATGTAAAGCACCCGGAGCAAGGCCTGCAGATTAAATGAAGGCAATGATGAAGGCCTGATGCCCGGGGCTGTCTCCTGAGGGCTTGGGTTGCTGGGTCTGCCCAGTGCTCTGGAGCTGTGACCCTCCCTGACTCACCCAAGTGTCCCCAGCTGTTGTGACCCTTCTGATGGCAGACACACGTTGGTCCTTACCTCTGGCCTCCATCTCTGAGGCTCAGTGACTATTTGTTCCATGCATGAGTGAATAAATGAGTGAACGGACAATATGAGATTCAATCTTTACCTTCAAGAAGCTAGTGCTAACTGGTGTAAAAGTGTTCACCCATAAACAGTGAACGAGGCACATGATTGTACCAAGCTCAGTGACTGACTCCCGTGGGCCTATAGACTTAGTTTTCTGCAAAATTACTTGAGAACTCATATTTTCCCAGTTTTTAGCTTTTGTAGTGCTAGGTACTGTGAGAAGGGCAGGGCTGGGGCCCTCTGGTTTCAACACAATTGGATGAAGAGAGAAGGTGGTGAAGGAGGAGACGGTGTGGGCTGAGAACAGGGCCCTTCAACCTCAGTGTTCCAACCTGAATTTCAGGGCAGCACAGGAGCCTGATTGAAATGTTTTACTTTTCAATTAAACTTTAATCAGAATATTCAGAGTCATGAAAGAAAGCAAAGAATGCTCATAACTGGACTTTCCTAAGCAGGCACCACTAACGTCTGATTTAATCATCATTATGAAAATATTTCCAGGGCCAAACATTGGCAAAACCTCTGCACGTGTTGGTGATGATCCCCAGCTTCTGTCCTGAGATGCACACAGGCTGAATCCTGAGTCAGCCGACGTCTGGATTTCACACCTGGGAAGTCCCGAGTCTATGTCATGCTTTTCAAATTTTGAGGATTGGAATAAAGCTCGGTCACAGTGTCTCAGCCCCCGTGCTGAGCACTGTGCTTCCATCATTGACTACACGAGTCAATT
Organism: Neotragus pygmaeus; assembly: GCA_006410875.1. Classification (NCBI taxonomy): domain Eukaryota; kingdom Metazoa; phylum Chordata; class Mammalia; order Artiodactyla; family Bovidae; genus Neotragus; species Neotragus pygmaeus. The sequence continues at coordinate 501,880 of SJYV01012955.1, read as the reverse complement.
TCCGCATCAGGTAAGATGGCCTCATTTTTTTTTTTTTTTAGGAAATGAAAATACTCTGGGTGCTCAAACTCAAGTTTCAGATGCACAACGATATCTTTAAAAGTATAATTATGTCCCCAGTATTGTGTGGGACATAGTTATACCCCTAAATATTTGTTTCCGTGAAATTACTCGGGATCTGGGTAGCTGTATAAATCCACCCTAATTGCAGGGGTTATTTCGCTTGAGAGAAATGTGCCAAGCATTTCTGAGTGGCAGGAAGAGCAGGGGCGTGGGGCACGCTCACTCCTGCCCCCTAAATTCTGAGCAATGCTCTGGCCCTGTCCACATTTCTCAACCTTTGTGCAGACGAGCTCCTTCGCTCCTCACAGGGGAGGAAGCTGTGGTTCTGGCCCCTGGCCGAGCGTGGCTAAGCCGAGACTGGGCTCTGCAGGCTGGCTGCTCTCAGGGCTCCGGGTGCCTTGACTATCCACCACCTCTGCGTGGATACCCACACCCAGCATCTCATTCCAGCTCACACTGGCTGATTTCTGGCCGCGCTTAACTGTGTTTTTTAAAACAATTTTTTTTTGGCTGTGCTGGGTCTTCGTTTCAGCGCGTGGGCTTTCTCTACTTGCTTCACCAAGGGGCTTCTCTGGTGTGGGCTCTGGGGCGTGCGGACGCAGCGGTGTGGGCTCCAGGGCGTGCGGATGTAGCAGTGTGGGCCCCAGCACGTGAGGACGCAGCGGTGTGGGCCCCAGAGCTCCGGGGCATGCGGGCCCAGCTCTGGGGGCCACGGGCTCCATTGCTGTGCAGTGTGCAGGATCTTAGCTCCCCACCAGAGATCGAACCTGTGTCCCCTACGTCGGCAGGTGGATTCTTACCCCTGTGCCCCAGGGAAGTCCCTTGCCACACTTATTTTAGAATATGTAACTTTGGTCACCTCGGGATGGACATAAACTTCTTCTGTCCATGCTATCCCACCCATTCCTAGGGCAGAAATGATGAGATGGGCAGATGGGAAGGTAAAGGCTGAAAATTATTAAAATATGCTGGCATGGAGGGGCATCTTGGTTTCCTGACTACTATGCGACACATTTCATTTATGCTTTATGAAAACCCTGGGCTGTGGGAACTAGTCACAGCCCCGTTTTGCAGACGAGTGAACTCAGGCCATTAGCTCCTAAGCGTCCTACTGCGACTGTGGATGAAGTTGTCAGCGAGCGGGAGTCCCAGGGCCAGGTCCTTCCTCTCTCACAGGCTGCTTACTCTGCCCCTCCTCCACCTTCTGCCTCAGCAACTTGCTGGTTTCCAGGAGAATCTGCTGGACACATGGCAGCCTGGACACCATGCAGATGGCCCTCGTTAGCCTGACCCATCTGTCGGCCTGGAGGGTGGCCACGGGTGCCGCCGCAGCTGGGCAGGATGCCTATGCCCATCTTTCCCACACGGCTCTGCCAGGTGAGACTCATCTGACCCGGGCCTGGTGGCCGCTAGCTGAGCCTAGGGAGGTGGGCTCGCCCCGAGAGGTCAAGGTCAAGGTGGGACAGAGGGAAGGAGGGGTGTGCCATCAGCTGCCTTTGTCTGGAGCAATTCTGTGAATTCTGCACCAATGAAAATGAGTCCTGGAAAGGAAGCTCAGCTTGGTCCATCTGCCTGCAGGCTTTGCAGGGCGAGCGCTTGGCTGGTCTGCAAAGGCGCCAGGTTGAGTGGTGGCCCTGGACCCCCTTTCTGCATCTTATGCCTGAGGGGCCTCTCCTGAGTGCAGTGTGTGGCCCCAACTCCTGTGCTGCTCCTGGGGGTGCTGGGGCTGCAGGTACAGGACACTCAGGAAGGTGTGTGTATATGTGTGCACATGTGTGCGTGAGTCTGTCTGGGGTTCTGGAGTTTGAGTTGCTCCTCCTAAGGAGGTGGTACAAGGCCGTGTCCTTCCTCAGGCACTTCAGGCCCTGGCGTCCTTCCTGCTCCCCCAAAGTCCTCCAGCAAAGCACTGCTATGAGCTTCCTGACACCATAGCAGTGACTCGTTAGGGAACAAGAGAAAAAGAAGCAAGAGTTCCACGGAGGAGACTTTCTCTCTCTGTGGGTTTCAGGGTCATTTGGATTTAGGGGCTGCTGCCTTTGCTCTTTCAGGCCGATTGACTGGAGATGAGGCTACAGAGGCCATGAAACCAAGGGATGGCCTGTGAGGGAGCCTGTCCAAGGCTTTGGCGTGGTCACCTTTAATGTCGTCAGCCTTTTCAAAAAGGCAGCAAGCCAAGAAGCAGTTTCCTTTCATCAGGCTGTCCTGATGCTCTTCCTACGATGCAAAGAAAAGCTTTTTGGACAAGGAGCCCGAGGGGTGAGTTAAATCTCTTGATTCTACTGTGACCCGAGCAAATGATGGTGAGGATAATCATCAGGATTGCTTGTGTGATGCCCACCACCACCATCACCAGCATCATCACCATCATCACCATGACAACCATCCTCATCATCATCATCATCATCATTATTGCCATCATCACTAGCATCACCATCACTGCCATTATCACCATCACCATGACCAGCATCCTTACCACCATCACCATCACCATCATCACCGTGACCACCATCCTCATCACCATCATCACCATCACCATCACCATGACTACCATCCTCATCACCATCATCACCATCTCCACCACCACCACCATCAGCAGGAGCACTATCACCATCACCATCTCTGCCACCATCATCACCGTCCTCACCATCACCACCATCATTATTGTCATCATCACTAGCATCACCATCACTGCCATTATCATCATCACCATGACCACCATCCTCATCATCATCATCACCATCATCACCATCCTCACCATCACCATGACCACCATTCTCATCACCATCATCACTATGACTACATCATCATCACATCACCATGACTACCATCATCATCACCATCATTATTACCATCATCACTAGCATCACCATCACTGCCATTATCACCATCACCATGACCACCATCATTATCACCATCACCATGACCACCATCACCATCTCCGTGATCATCAGTACCACCAGTACCATCATCACTACCACCGCCATCATCATCACCATCATCACCACCATCATCACCATGACTACCATCCTCATCACCATCATCCTCATCACCACCACCACCATCATCACCATCCTCATCACCATCATCACCATCTCCACCATCATCATCACCATCGCCATGACTACCATCCTCACCACCATCATCACCATGACCACCATCATCACCATCATCATGACCACCATCCTTACCACTATCATCAGCATCCTCACCACCACCATCATCATCACCATCATCATCATCATCACCATGACTACCATCCTCATCACCATCACCACCATCCTCACCACCATCCTCACCATCACCACCACCATCACCATCATCACCATCATCACCATGACTACCACCATCCTCACCATCCTCACCACCCTCACCACCATCATCGCCATCTCCACCAGCAGCAGCAGCAGCAGGAGCACTGTTGCCATCTCCACCGCTGCCCCCGCCGGCACTTGTGCACTCTCACCACCGCCACCACCACCACCAGTGCCATCACTCGTGTGGTGTCGCCCTGTGCCAGCCAATGTCCTAAAGGCTTAGCGCATGTTCATTCACTGATTCCCCAAAACAACCTAAGAAGTTCAGTTCAGTTCAGTTCAGCCGCTCAGTCGTGTCTGACTCTTTGCGACCCCATGAACTGCAGCACACCAGGCGTCCCGGTCCATTAGTAACTCCGGAGTTTATCCAAACTCATGTCCATTGAATCGGTGATGCCATCCAGCCTAAGAAGTAAGGTGCTGCTATTATTACCCTCATGTTATAGGTGAGGGTGGAGGACTCAGAGGCTAACCGACTTTGCCAAGCTCTGCACCCAGGCAGGAGCTGTGCAGCTGGGATTCGGTCCTGTGTTCCTGCACTTGACCCCTAGGCAGCAGCTCAGTCGTTTAATGCTCTGGCCCTCCACTCTCTCATCAGTTAGATGGCATGATATTTATGTCTAGAGATGTGAATGAGGGCTGACGGGCTTCCCCAGTGGCTCAGTGGTAAAGAATCTGCATACAGTGCAGGAGCTTCAGGGAAGATCCCCTGAAGGAGGGCACAGGCAACTCACTTCTGTATTCTTGCCTGGCAGAGGACCCTGGCAGGCTATAGTCCATATGGTTGCAAAGAGTTGGACACAACCAAAGTGACGTAGCACGCACGCATGGTGAGAGCTGAAGGGCCAGGACGAATAGCATTGAGAGGCTGACAGGCACCCACCCTGAAGTACGGAGGGTGAAAGGGGGTTACAGGAGGGATGAGGCCGCGGGGCTTGGGGTGAGGGAGCCGGGAGGACCGTCTCACAGATGGGGCTGTGGGGCCAGGCCTGTGAAGGGCCCAAAGCTGGTCCCGGTCTTCCTCATGGCCGAGGTCCTGAGACGCCGCCCACGGGAGATGTGGATGTTGCCTGCCCATGCTCGCGTGGCCGTGGGCGCCGTAGCCCTGGCGTGGGGAAGCTCGTCTTGCCCCTGTGCCACCTGTGGCCATTCCAGGTCTGTGTGGGTATCACCACCTCCAGGCTGTGCAGGGGCTGCCGGACGCTTCCACTTGTAACCTGGCGTCTTATAACCCCCCCCTTGGTGCTGGCCCCTCGTTCTGGAGCAGCAGAGCTGGATTCTGGGAACTGAAGCCTGGAGAAGACGGGAGATTCGCCGGAGGTGCGCAGACAGGGAGCGGCCCTGAGTGTGGACGTCCTGACAGATCTGCGGGAGGCCGTCGCTTTGCAGCCCTCCTGCATGTTGGTCCTGTCACCCAGTAAGGCGCTTGCCCTCACTCAGGGCAAAGGCCGTGAGTTACTGAGTGAGCCCAGCCTTTATGTCCTACAGAACTGGGTTGAAATCCCAGGTCTGCCAGCTACTCCCTGAAAGGCTACTCCTCAAAGACTCTTTTTCCTTGTATATTCAATGAGATTAACAAAAGGACCATAATCATCATGTTCTGAGTGTAGCCCCTGGTGTATCTTAGATGTTCGGCCCTTACCCTCAATGCCCCCAGGAGGCTGTGTGAGGAACATGCCATTTGATGATTACCTGATTGAAAACTGCTGGCCCAGGTGCAGGAGCAGAAAACAGTCTGAAAACAGGTTCCATATGCAGTTAATCGCACAGTGTGCCAGGGCCCGAGAATTTGAGTTGTCAAGAAAACACTGCAAATGGACCAGTCTGGTGTAGGGTGTGTTTGCTCACACACGGAGTCAGAGCGCATTGCTGTGTTTACATTCGTCTTTGTTTTGGGGATTTTATTTAGAGTGAATCTTAAGAAGACATGAAGGCAGGGATATTTTAGGACGAAGGACAATGAGGACTGGCTTTGAATGCTCAGGATAGAGTTATCAGAGATTAAGTCAAAACTGATAGGTGATGAATCAGTAGCTGGAAGGCAGGATAACCCCAAGGAAAAGAAGTTCAAGGGTAAGGAAATGGGTGGGAAATCTATTGTGGTTATTTCTAGTTTCCTAGATAAATGGTTATAAAACTTGGAAAAATATTGATTGCAACCAGCCTGGAGCATAAATGTCCTGAAGAGGCTTAGAATGACTCTCTTCTAGAAGATCTTAGAGGACGTGAGAAATTTCTCAGAAGTGAAGTCTTTGACTAAAACGTCTCACGGCAGGACAGTACTGTCCCCTAGGAGCCACGGCTGAGGGCCCAGTGTCAGGGGTCCGAGCCCGTACAGGGGCCAGAGCCCTGGGGACGCACAGGGACCCAGGACAACTCTGGTGAGCAGGGGTATGGCGGGGAGAAGCAAGACAGAGGCACTCCCGCTGGGCAGGCTTCTGGACAGCCTGTCCGCACGCAGCAGCTTCCTGTCTTCTTCCAAGCTCTCTCTTCTCCCAGCTCTGAGAACCGAGTCCTGGAGAGAGCCCCGTCCCGCCCTCCTGCCACCGGACACAGGTCCCAGTCAGCACGGACATTAACCGATTAATCAGCGTGGACAGCACTGGTCACGGCAGCCTTCAGGGCCGGGCTCTGCCTGGCGCCATCCGCTAGTGCGTGACACACAGCCTGTCCCACGGGTCTGTTGGCACTGGGAAGGAGTGGACACTGGAAAATAGTAATTCCCGGGCCAGTGGCTGCAGGAGGAATGAGGTCTTGATGTCAGTAGGATCCTCCTTGACAAACCCAGGGACGCACGGCTGGGAATAGGCCTAGAGATGAGCTCGGAAACCGCCGTGGAGGCCTGTCCCGCACACCAGACCTGCTCAGGTTCGTCCAAAGGCCCCCAAGTCACAAGCGTGCTGAGGTTATGTAACCCACGAAGGACAAGGCCCACCCCTCAGTGGGTTAGGTCACGAGGGGCTCTGAAGAGAGCAGCCTGGGTGCCTCACTTGGGGTGAAGATCTGGGGGGTTAAGATTTTGTTTTAAACGTACGTGTAGACTTGAGCTTCTTTGCTGCTTGGTCCTGTCTGACTCTGCGACCCTGTGGACTGTAGCTCACCAACACTCTCTGTCCATGGGAGCATCCAGGCAAGAATACTTGGGTGGGCTGCCGTTTCCTCCTCCAGGGGGTCTTCCCAACCCAGGGATTGAACCCATGTCTCCTGCATTGCAGGTGGGTTTCTTACCCCTTGAGCCATCAGGGAAGCCGAGTTTATTTAAAGTTTAAAAACATGCATGGCTCTTGATATGGATTTTCCAGCTGGAGACAGAGTCTTTGACCGGGGTCCTTGGATGTGGCAGAGTTGGGGGTTGATCCCTTCTCACGCTCTGGGTGAATTTGCCTTGCAAGGTTCTAATGGAGGCAGCCATCCAGCTGGGCTGTTCTTGGGCTTGGGTAGGTGGGGGCAAAGCCCCTCCACTATTCGGGTCTTGATTTTCTCATCCATAAGGGAGAAGCTGGGCTAGGATCAGCGCCCGCTTCTATTTCTAGAGGAGCTCTGTCGTTCGCTTGGAGAACCAGGCTCTGGGGACTGGACCACTCTGCAGTCTCACATCCATCTAAAGGAGCATTTCATCTTCCTTCCAGAAGACTGACACGATGCAGCAGCAAGCAATAGCAGGAAGTGGGTTTCTTCATACAAATATTCTGCAACACAAATACCACCTTTTCTCTGTCAGTTGCATTGGAAGTGTTCACCAGTCTCTCTAATAATAACAAGAAAGCATGGCTTGATGACTCTGGTTAAGTGGTCAGGACCCTGCCTTGTGCTCATAAAGTGATTACACCAGGCCCTGAAATGGCCCTGTTGATTTATTAAGCAGTGCCAGGCAGGAGAGCTGGAGCAATTTCTTATATGAGTTGACACATAGGTTTAAAATACCTGAATGTTTCAATCTGGTATTAGTATGAGTTTTCCTGAAAGGAAACGTGGAGAAAGGGTATGGGACGCTCACTCTGAGCTGGTAGGCTCGGTGGACGCAGAGACTCTTCATCCTGACTGAGGTGCTGGGTGGTTGCAGTTCTCCCGGAACACAGGGACCATTTCTGGCTGTCTCCCCTGCCTCCCTTTCATTCTGAGCCCGGAAGTGTTGTAGGTATTTTCCCTTTATAAGCATAAATCCATGGTCCAAAGTTTTCCCTGGACAGCCTGATAATCGGCAAGACAACGTGTCTACGCACTCGACAGATATTTGCCTGGAACCCACCGTGGGCCAGACGCCCCTCTAAATTCTGAGATGCCGCGGGAGGAAACGAGCCTCCCTCCGTCATGGAGCTGACAGGTTGGAGGGCAGTAAGGCCTCTGTTTTGTTATGAAATGGGTTGTGCTTCTATGACCTCAAGCGAGCGTCGGACGGAGCCCTTCCCTGCCCCCCAGAAGCTGTGTCCCCGGGGGCCGAGCTGCGCCCGCAGCCCTGTCAGCACCCAGGCGGGGCTGGGTGTGGGGCCATGGGGTTCACTGTGGCATCCAGCGCCTGGCACAATTCTGGGCACACAGTAGGTGTTTTTTGAATATGCAGCTATTGTACGACTAGCTTTTTCCTAAAAAGCGTTCTGGGTTCTAGTCACTGGTGAGTTCCCAAGGGCAGGAGGATGTCTGTTTTTTTGTTTTGTTTTTCTTGCTTTCTCATCGAAGCAGCTCGTTTATGTGGGATGAATAAGGCTATGCCTGCCCTTCAGGGTTGTTCTCTTTGCCTGCCTTTATTTACACAAAGTCACCTGGAAATTGTTCTTAAGACACAGGAAGAAATTGGGTGATGCTCCCAGACCATTTGCAAAACTGTACTTCCCCAAGAATCCTCAGAAGGATTCAGGAACTATCCAAGGGAGAAAATGCTAATGTTCCCGCATCTTTCACAAGCCAGCTTTCTCCAGCACTCGAGAGGACTTGCCAGAGATATTTTTGGTAGCTCGCTCAAACCTAGGGGCTTCAGGAAATGCACCATGGGACGACGTCGCCTGCACGCTGCTTGTCCTGTCTTTGATTTTCCTGTCAGAGGCTCGGACTTACCCAGAATCCGCCTGACTTGGCATTTCCTGACTTCTGGCTTTGGACCCGAGTGGTGTTTAAACAAAGGGCGTGGGGCCCAGTGGGGGTGGGGACCAGGCATTGTTGGAATATCACACGGGATAAAAAATTAGATGTCCCTGTCAAACTAAGTTTAGGCCTGTGAGCCATTGTTTGCTATGTGACAACAGTGCTTGTCTGTTTTATGACAGCGAAAAGAATTAGCAGAGCTACATACTCTGACGTAAGATGTAAACTGGGTGAATGGGCGTGCGGAGTCGCTTCAGTTGCTGCCCCACGGATGGCAGACCACCGGCCCCTCTGTCCACGGGATTCCCCAGGCAAGAATACTGGAGCAGGTTGCCATGCCCTCCTCCAGGGGATCTTCCCAACCTAGGGACTGAACCCGTGTCTCTTAGGTCTCCTGTGTTGGCAGGCAGGTGCCACCTGGGAGGCCTGAACTGGGTATTTCCTCTTAAACAAACATCTCCACTTAACTGCCCGTTAGCCATCAAACTGCCAGGTTGCAGTATATAGAGTATATTGACCTTCCTGGGTGGGGAAACACCTTCTGGAATGACAACAAGGTGGAAATAGTCGAGTCTTAGCCTTGTTTCTATGGAGGGTGCCAAGGTTTTTGTGAAATGACCTATTTACAGAAACAAATTACCCATTGCTTGTATCTTTTCTTGATCTACCAACGAAGAAAATGAGCTTGATTTTTTTTTTTGTTTCTTGCTTTCTGAATGTTGTATGGGTTCAGATTAAATAACCATCATCTTGGTTTTACTAAAATAAAGTGAAGTGAAAGTCGCTCAGTCTTGCCTGACTCTGCGACCTCATGGACTATATAGTCCATGGGCTTCTCCAGGCCAGAATGTTGGAGTGGGTAGCCATTCCCATCTCCAGGGGATCTTCCCGACTCAGGGAAGGAACCCAGCTCTCCCTCATTGCAGGCGGGTTCTTTACCAGCTGAGCCGCAAGGGAAGCCTGAGAACTTGATGTAAAATGTTACTACCAGGTTGTGGGTCTAAGTTTCTTTTCCCAGCGGGAACGGGCTTCCATGAAGAACTCGTCTTGAAAGGCAGTGGTGGGTGTCTGCTCTGGAGGCTGGAGCGTGCCACATCGCCCCAGCCGTGTGGTCCCAGGACCTTGCTTCTGGCCCACAAGCCTCTTTCCAAACCAGCCCGTGGAACAGTCTGGAGCCTGGGCTGGTGGGGGTGCCAGGGCGCTCATCATCCCAGGGAGGTGGGGACCCAGCCACTTTGGGGACTTGAAACCATCTGTTTCTCACTTCCTTGCTGGAATGAAGCAGGTCCAAGAGTCTCATGTGTGAGAGGAAGAGGGAGGGGGTCCCCACCCTCGAGGGTGCTGCTGGAAGTGTGGTCCGGCTCCGGGTGTGTGGGGGCGCGCCCCAGAGCCCACAGTCCTCTGCCAGCTGCCTTCCCCCGTCCTCACGGTTCACAAGCACGTTCGGTCTGCAGGAAGTTATCTGCACCTGTGGTGTGCAGAGCATCCGTTCAGCCCCTGCTCACTGAGTGCTTGCTATTTTCCAGGGAGCACGCGAGGGGCAGGAGCCTCAGCTGTGGGTCACACTTGCCCCCAGAGTCACCGCATCCAGAGGAAGGAGGGCCCCAATGGGTCAGCGACCCCCACCCCGTCATCGTGCTCCCGGAGGGCCAGGGGGCGGGGGCGGCAGGTGTCCCTGGGCTGGAGGCAGAGCTGGACTGGGCTCTTCCTGCGTCCCTGGTGCGTCCCTGGTGCCCAGTGGGGGGACCCTCACTGCTCATGGTTGTCAGAGGCTCCGACACCACCACCAATGCCAGAGAGCAGAGCTTTCAGATGAATTTTAATTACTGTAAAAATAATGTATGTGGAGAAGACTCTTGAGAGTCCGTTGGACAGCAAGGTGATTCAACCAGTCCATCCTAAAGGAAATCAGTCCTCAATATTCATTGGAAGGACCGATGCTGAAGCTGAAGCTCCAGTACTTTGGCCACCTGATTCGAAGAGTCAATTCATTGCAAAAGACCCTGATGCTGGGAAAGATTGAGAGTGGGAGAAGGGGACAACAGAGGATGAGATGGTTGGATGGCATCACCGACTCGATGGACATGAGTTTGAGTAAACTCTGGGAGTTGGTGATGGACAAGGGAGGCCTGGGGTGCTGCAGTCCATGGGGTCGCAAAGAGTCGGGCACGACTGAACTGAACTAAACTGAATCTGTGTGGATTTATAGAATATTTTGAAAACATAAAATGTTTAAAAAATTAGAAAAAGAAATAAAATCAAAGACACAATAACAACCACTCTGGTCACTGTTTTCTCCTCAGACATATTTTTTTCAGTGGCTGTGTGTATGGTCCATTAAAACAGTACTCTTCCTGTTTACTTCAGGTATTATCCCATTAATTTCCTATACTCTTTGAGATTAAAAAAAAATTATTGAAGTGTAGTTGATTTACATGTTCTTTATGTTTTAGGTGTAAAGTGACTCAGTTATACATATATCCGACTCTTTTCAGAGTCTTTTCCCATACAGGTCATTAAGAGACTGTTGTAAACAGGATTTTGTAATGACTGAATAATGTCCTGTGGCTTAGATTTGCTTTTGGGTTTAAAGTTTTTTCTGTTTACAAACAAGGCTTTGGTACCTGACTTCGTCCGCAGAATATGTCTTTGTTGGTGCTGTTCAGTTGCTCAGTCATGTCCGACTCTTTGCGACCCCAGGGACTGCAGCTTGCTAGCAGGCCTCCTGTCCATCACCCTCTCCCAGAGCTTGCTCAGACTCATGTCCATCGAGTGGGCGATGCCATCCAGCCATCTCATCCTCTGTCGTCCCCTTCTCCTCCCGCCTTCAATCTTTCCCAGCATCCGGCTCTTTTCTAATGAGTCAGCTCTTCCCATCAGGTGGCCAAAGTATTGGAGTTTCAGCGTCAGCATCAGTCCTTCCCATGAAAATTCAGGACTGATTTCCTTTAGGATGGACTGGTTGAGTCTCTTTGCAGTCCAAAGGCCTCTCAAGAGTCTTCTCCAACACCACAGTTCAAAACATTGATTCTTCGGTGGTCTTTGGGCGAAAATCATCAAATTGTTTGCAGATAATAGTAAAATCGCTCTGGGAACCTTGCTCCCGGCAGCCCTTAGTGCTGTGGGCGCAGGCCCTGACTAAGCCAAGCAAATGCTGCCCTGTTGTCTTATCTGTGTTTCTTTTAAACTAACGAAGCTAATTTTCATTACCCATGTTTATTTCCCTTTTTTGAGTCAATTCTGTTTCTTGTTCCAATTTTCTGTCTTCATCTTAGTGGCTGTTTCCATAGCTTTTTTGTTTGTTTGTTTAGTGAATATTCACCTTCCTTTATTATGTGGGTTGGAAACATTTACTCAAGACTCATTTAATTTTTGAATGTTTTATTTTACAGATGTATTTATATGTTGAATCTATTCTTTTATTTCCTTAGGGAGAAATTGAACTTTTGATGTAAGATGACACTGCTGCAATGTTTTAGATGTTAAGTGCTGATGCGTGCTGGGTTGCTTCATTTGTCTTGACTCTGCGACCCTATGGACTCTAGCTCACCAGGCTCCTCTGTCCATGGGCTTCTCCAGGCAAGAATACTGGAGTGGGTTGCCGTTTCCTCCTCCAGGGGATCTTCCTAACCCAGGGATCAATACAAGTCATCATGGTATTTAATGTATGGAACCAGGTTCTGCCCCATTTGGGTTTAAAATGATTGGCTCAAAAAAAGGCGTCTCAGAATAAAACGGAAGACCTATTACACGAACATTTCAGTTTTATTTGGTTTGATCACCACACAGTCAGAAAGACTTTCTGTTCATCTGGTCCCACAGGCAGACAAGAGCAGTTCTTCAGGATTCTTTCTTTTGGGTTTTCCCCCAGATACGTTCATTCAAATGTCATTTCTGTCAGAGGTTGGTGGCAGCCTGACTTCAGAAGGATCAGGACGAGCTGGAATGCTCCTGGTTGTAAGGAAAGACAATAATAATAACGCCTTTGTTGTGGGGAGGCGGGGGAGCGTGGGTTTGCTCAGGGTTAAGGATGGGGCGTTTGCTGCGGAGGTGTCCACCCTGACTCAGGGGCCTGGGGATCTGACCGGGCCTTGCGGGGGAAGCTGAAAAACCATTCTGTGGTCCTGCCAGGGCTCAGAGCTGGAACTCGCTCGGTGAGGGGCCTGGGGCATCCAGAACTGGCAGTGAGTTGCCTCTGAGTCTGACAAACTGAATGTGGCAGGGTTCTGGTTATCCGAGGCCCCCAGTTGCCCAGCCCAGGAAACCGAGATTTGGCTGCGTCCCTACTGCGAAACAAAGGCTCTGGGAGGGCCAGGTTGGGGCTGGAGGTGGCTCAGAGGAAGGCGCGCTCCGGTGGCTTTGCGACTCTTTCCCTAAATAACACGGCCGTGAATCACGACCTCTCGGAGGGTGCTGGTGGTGACTCAGACCGAGTGAGCCAGTGAGCCCTGCCTGCTCCGTGGGCAGGACTGGACTTGGCCTGGAATCCGGGGCATAGCTGGCAGCAGCGGGCCAGGAATCTCGCTTGTTCTCTGTGCGGGGGCAAGAGCTGAACCCTGCCACGCCGTGCAAGTGCCGCCCGCTGCAGGCCCTGTGCGCTCAGGGCCGCTTCCGGCCCCCGGGTCGGAAAAGTACTGCCTGAGTCACCCTCGCCGGGTGTCACAGGGCCTCCCCCGCCAGGCCCGGAGCCCCATGCCCTGGTCTCTCCCCTTTGCCTCCAATTGTTCTCCCGCTTCCCTGGGAGGCCCAGTGACAAGCCACCGGGGCTGGAGTGAGTCACAGGAAGGCAGAACATCGGGGTCAAAGGGGCCAATGCAAGCCTCGCCCTCCTCCCCATCCCCGTCCCTCCAAGCCCGGCTCTGGACATGGAGCCTGGACACAGGGAGGCCAGGGGGCCAGCACTGGTCATCGTCTGGCCGGCCCGGGGGCCTGAGTCTTCCGGCAACCACTTTAGCATTGTTTTCACGCTGAGGGTGCTCAGATCTTGGATATAGCTTTCTGAGCTTAAGCCCGAACACACCTCTCTGTTCAGCTGGTGTCTCAGAGCGCCTCTCCGAGGGCAGGGTGCGGATCCGCCCCTGTCCCCTGTCGTCTCGTCCCTCGGGCCCTCGGTGACCGCCAGGCCCTTGATCATCCTCCTGCGGGCACTCTCTGGCTCCGGAGCCCCTGGGCGGTTGCCAGACGTGGTCCTCCTTGACCCAGAGCCCTCCCCCACTCCACTCTTCCAGTGTCTACAGGCTTCTCTTGTGGCCCTGCTGGGAGACTGCATGCTAACTGCCCGTGAACTACAATACATGTTAGAATGGAAGGGACGGGAGAAGTGAGCTCATGTGTATCCCTCTTTGAGTCTGAGCTTTGTAGAAACGGGCAACTTGGCAGAAATGGTGCCACAGCCCCGAATCTGCTTGTTCTTTTCTTGCTTTTTCTTTTTTCTCCTTAACGTTTTGATGGACAGCCAGCGTGGGCCGTGCTCAAAGGTGTACGCCGCCCTCGGAACGGAGCTCGCTCGTCTGTAGGGGACTTGTTGTGTGAACAAGCAAATCTTTAGCATCAGTAACCAAGTCTGCAGTATACCATGTTCTGTGGCCCCGAGCCTGTTCAGATTTCTTGTGAAATGACAGGTTTTGGTTATCCCCTGGCATTCCATTACACAGTGTGCCACTATCTACAAACAGATCTTTTGAAGACTTTTAGCTAGTTAAAATACTAAAGCAGGCCTTAAGAAAAATAAAGCAGTCAGGGCTGGGAGAAGACCAGTGGGTCCGCTGGGTGCCCACCGAGACTCAAGGTTGAGTCCCGCCCCGCCCCCTCCCTCCACACAGGGCTGCACTCAGCTTCCTGCCTCTTCACTTGCATTTTCTGTCTGATCTTTCTCAGCGGTCAGCTGCTGGGGGAGCTGGAGCGGGTGTTGATCGCTGCATGAGGGGGGCTCCTGCTGGGAGGCCAGGGGAGGGGGCGGCCGGGACTCTGCCTGCAGCCTGGGGCAGCCAGTTTGTGTGCGGCTGGGACCCAGGGTGGCAGGTGACACGTGACTCCATTTATCTGCAGTGTGGTGCCCCAATCTTATCTGTGCTGTAGGCCGACGACAAGCATTCCTGGAATAAATATTTGCCTCCAGTGTGGTGTTCCAGCCTTCAGTCCCTGGCACGCATTTGCCTCCTCCCCGACCATGCAGCTGTGTACTGAAGACGCCACGTGCATGGTCTGAGGCCTCCGGCTGGACCAGGGCCCAAGGCCCGACCCCTGTGCTCCTGCGGACCACAGACCCCCACGCCTGGGTGAAGGGCACTTTCACCATCACTGAGCCCCCGTTGCTGCTTCCATGGGGACGAGATGGTGGAGGGGGGCCCCCAAGGGTGGCACAGGCCTGCTGGTGCAAAGCCAGGATGAACCCAGCCTTTGCTGGGCTCCTCCTCCTCTCAGGCACTCGCAGCCTATTTCCTCCTTTATCTTGCAAACGCCTAGATTCCTTTGCCCAAGAATCCCCTGTGCCTAGTTGCTGGTCCTGGCCAACTCTGCGGCTCCAGGGACTGTAGGCCGCCAGGTTCCTCTGTCCATGGGATTCTCCAGGCAAGGATCCTGGAGTGGGTTGCCATTCCCTCCTCCAGAAGAATCCCCTGGGGGGCTTCATAAAATGCAGATTCTCAAGCCCCACCGGGAGCTGTGGCATGTGCGTCTGGTGTGACGCTGCTGGGGGAGTTGCAGCATTTAATAAGAACCCCAGGTGACACTGAGGCAGGAGGGTCCTGGGGCCCACCTTGGGCCCTTCTCTCCTGGGAAGGTGGGGCCCGGTGTGTCACTGTGGATGTGGGTGTGTGCCATCCACAGCTCAGGGGACACCGCGTGGAGGGACTGCCCCTTGCCCATCCCCCTCCACGAGCCCCGGAGGCAGGGAGCCCTGGGCGCAGGCTCCGCAGCGCTCAGGGCCCCGATGGGCTCAGTGCCCGGCTGCTCGGGCTGGCGGGGCGGCCCTTGGTCTGGGGAAGGTGCTGGGCTCCTCCTTGGCCCTGGGCTGACCGTCCTGGGCAGCAGCCTCCAGCCTTTTTCCTCGGGTGCAGCCCAGGGTCTGCCGGCCGAGGCTCCGCATCTTGCTGGCTGTTCCGACGGTGCCTGGTGCTCCAGCAGTCTTCCATCCAGCGTGTCTGACTGGCCTGGCGAGGGTCCTAAGGCACAGGAATTCCTTAATTTGAGAGCAGAATTCCTTCTGCTTCAGGACGTGGCTGCATAACTGGACGTGTACACGTGGGCCCACATCCAGCAAAGAGGCCAGATGCCTCTCACCCGTTTCTTCTGGCTCCTCCCCCTCCTCAGGTGAGCAGGCTGCACTCAGGGACCCTCAGGAGCCGCGGGCCTGGGCCTTGCGCCGGGAGGGCATGTTCTCTGCCCCGCACGCCCTCGCGGGCCCTCGGCTCCCCGCCCCGCACGGCCGCGTAGCCGCTGTCAGGCCTGGGTGCCATGGCTTCCCTGAAGGAAGTGGTTTTATGGGTCAGTTGTTCACACAAAGCTCGGGGTGTCAGACCTTTGAGTGAGACCACCCTCGGGCTGTGGATCCTGCTGGAAGCCCAGCCGGGGGGTGTTGGGCCTTTGGGAGGGGAGTTCCGGGGTGGGGGCGGCAGCCACGGCCTCCCCCGCTCTCGGCCACGTCCTCCTCTCACAGCCGCCAGGACAGCGGCCGGCCCCTCCGGCAGCCCCTCGCAGGCCAGCGGCCCCGAGCCTCATGATTCTTCTCATGAGTCACCTCGTTTGCATCTCGGCCCCCCACCCCGTCGATTAGGGGGCACCACCCAGCGGACAGACGAGGACCTGATCCCCCAGACAAGCTGCTGCCGCTGCTTCCTCCTTCCTGGGGCAGGCAGGGGGCCACCGCGTTCCTCCCCAGAGTTGCTGTTCCCCGAGACAGGGCCGTGGGCAAGGACCCCGCTGCCCTGGAGTCATGCCTCAGGGTCGTGGGTCGAGTCGAGGCCCTAAAGCTGTGCTGACCCCCTAACCCTGGCATCCGTGAATGTGGGCTTATGAGGAAAGGGGGTGTTTGCCGATGTCATCAAGTTGGGTGAGGCCCCACAGGGGGAGGAGGAGCTGCATGACTTGGGTAGACTGTGGGAGGCCATGGGCTGGGGGCGCCCCAGGAGCCGGGAGAGGGGGAGATTCTACCCCGAGTCTCGCGGGGAGTGCGGCCAGGCCTCCCTGCTGCTCAGGCCCTGGTGGGGGGCCTGCTGCCCTCGGCAGCCACAGGGATGGGCGCCCGGCACGGGACTAGCAGCGGCCTCAGTGTGGCCAGTGAGACGTGTGGTCCACAGGCCCAGTGCAGAGAGGGGCGGGAGGCGACACGGCCAGCACAGAGCATCGTGGCCCAGGATGGGAGCAGGGCGGGCCCCACCTGTCGGTCCAAGCAGGGGCTTCCCTGCGTGGCCCACTCTCTTCCAATACAAGTGATGACTTCTACTCATGATGACTTTAAACAGGAATCATGGTAACTTTCTGAACACAAACAGCCTTCCCCTGGACGTGAGTTAGGCAGCTAAGGGCAACTGAGTCACAGGCTAAGGGCCTGTGCATGTGGTTGAAGCAGTTGGCCTGGGCCTTGAGATAGCCGCAGACGCCCTCCTGCTGTTGGGGTGTGGGGCTCTGGGGCCCAGTGACGCTCTGGTGGCACTCGTGATGCTGGCCTCGGAGGCAGGGATGAGGGTCATGGCCCGGCTCCCACCACGTCCTCTGCATCCCGGACCCAGAGCCGCCACCAGCCCCGGTGGCCTCAGGGAGATCCTCCTGATGACGGGCTTGGGGGCCTCGTGATCTCGGGCGGGGCGAGACTGTCCCCGTGGGAGGACGGTCCTGATGGGGGGTTTCACTCTGTGTCACCCGCAGTCCCTCTTTTCACCACCACCACCCCCCGCAGCCCTACCCCACACACAGCACGTGTCTTCCTCCCATTTCAGCCTCCTCTGGGCATCACCAGATGATGGGGGTCCCTGAGATCACCCAGGGACGGTCTCATCCTTCCTGTCCCCCTAAGAAAGCCACACAAACCTCCACGGCTCCTCCACGAATGGCCGTTTCATGAAGAGAGGGCCTGCCTTGTTAAGTAAATAAGATAATCGGCAGAGGTTCATTTATCCATCGTGTGAAATTTAATTTCCAGGGACTTATCTCCCTGTAATTGGGGAGGGGGTAAAATGTTCAATGTGGTGTTTCCATGTCGGAGGAGAGTCACGAAGGAGAGGTGTGCAGACATTGTCCTTGCGTGTCCACGTATGTGTATGGACTGTGAGTGTGAGTGTGTCCGTGTCCGTGTGTGTCACTGTGTGTGCATGTAAGTCTATGTGTGTGCCCATGTGTGTCCATGTACGTCAGTACGTGTGTCCTCGTGTGCCCCTGTGTGTCCATGTACCCGTGTGTCCATGTACGTCCATATATGTCTCTGTGTGTGCCCATGTGTGTGCTCATGTGTGTCCGTGTACCCGTGTGTGCCTATGTGTGTGCCCATGTGTGCCTGTGTTAGAATCCTTTTCCAAGCTAGCTTTGAGAATAACTCATTCCACTTTCTGTGGCTTCCCCCATTTTGACCACCTGTTTTCATTAGATGAATTCACATTTTCCCTAGCATCTTTCTCTCCTCATCTGAAGTTTCATGGCCTTGACCGATTTCAACCAACTTGGATACTATGTAACATCCAGATCTATCAGAATTCTGGTTCATCAGAAATAGTTCTAAGCAGCGCAGTGAATTCTGATGAGCTTTATGAGGAGAATAGAGGTGAGGGATGGTTTTAACAAGTGACGGCGGTGTTCTGCAGCTGGTCTCGCCGCATCTGACTGCCATCTCAAGGAAGAATCGCTTGTATCCGTTTGTCTTTTTTAGACCCATCGATTGATCTTTCGCCACGCTGGGTCTCTGCGTCTGTGCTAAGGCTTTCTCTAGTAGCGGCGCCTGGACTTCTCCCTGCAGTGGCTGCTCAGCTGTGGAGTGCAGGCTCGGGGCGCGCGGGCTCAGTACCTGCGGCACTTGGGCTTCATTGGCCCGAGGCATCTGGAATCTTCCCAGACCAGGGGTCGACCCCGGGTCCCCTGCACTGCCAGGTGGACTCTTAACCTCTGGACACCGGGGAAGCCCTGCCCGTCTGTCTTTCTGGCATCACACGGTGATGAAATGCCAGCTCACAGAGGGACCGCCCAGCCTCCAAGGACAGGGCTCTCACCCAGTCTCCATCCAGTTCTCCAGACTCTGGACACTGGGCTCCCACGAGCACCATGACTCGCGGGGAGGCCTCAGGGCCGGGGGCCTGTGAGGACTTGGGGTGGGGGCGGGAGCTGGAGCCTGGCTGGCCGGAGAGAAGATGATGATGGAGATGGAGGGAAGGCTCCAGGAGGAGCCTCATGCTGGGGGCCCCGGGGTAAGGAAGGGACCAAGCCCGAACAGGGGTCCCGCGGATGGGACTGGATGCGAGGAAACGAGCGCGAGGGACCCGGAGCCCGGCTGGCGGACAGGCTGGCTGCTGCCTGCCGCTCTCCTCGGGAGGGCCAGGGCAGGAGACTCTTGGCAGCAGCAGCTCCACCTGGCAGGTGGGCCTGTCTCTCTGGGGAGGGTGGAGCGGCCTGGGCCTCTGAGCTGCCCTTCCGTGCTCAGTGCCGTCAAGCAGCTGGAGACAGTGCTCACATCCATTCACTGCCCTTCGTGACTCAGCCTGCTTGAGCTGCCCGTGTCCACTGGGTGCCCTGGGCCTGGAGGCCGGCCCAGCAGCCGCTGGGACCTTCCCATCACGTCTGGGCTTCTGCACTCAGACGGTCTGGTTTCTCAAGCCGCCCTGCTTCCCCGGCCCCTCTCGCAGAGCTGGGCACAGTCCCCCCCCGATGGAGCTGGCTCTTTGGGCGGGGCTGTCCCTGCTCTCCACTAGCATGGATGCTAGGGTTTCGCCTCCCCTCCCTGGACCAGGAGTGGTTCTCAGGAAAAGATGACTATCAGTCATTTACATGCTAGTGTGAAGGAGCTGCTGCTAACATGCCCCCTGATTCATTCAGTCAATATTAACTGAGGGCTGCTAGGCTAGAGGTGCAGGGACGTGACAGTCTTGGCCCTGGCCTGCGACTTTCAGGACAAGAACAGCCGTGGGAAGAGAAGGATAAACAGAAGTCCAGGTGGTGAGTGTGGTGCTTTTTCCTGGGGCACTTTCAGGGGCTGGGTGCCTCTTACCGTGGACACGGCTTGGTTGAGAAAGGCTTTCCGAGTCTCCAGGACGAGCGGGACGAGAGCGGCGGTGTGGATGTGCAGAGGGCGGGCACACAGCCCCACCGGAGATGCCCGGCCTGGAGGCGCTGGGAGTTTGCGTTCCCACAGCGTGGACCCCGGGCGGCTGGAGCCTGGCCCTCTGCCTGCCTAGTGGCCTAGAGCTGGGGGCTCTGGAGGGTTTGAGCAGGAAATCCATACAGTCCTCTCCGCTTTTCACGGGTTGAACCACAAGTCCACTGTTGGGGACTACACAAATGGCAGTTTTGCATGGGCTGATCCCATAGGAAAAGGTCATGGATGTCTCAGATGGGAGAAGACACGCTGGGCCCAGCTGGGGTGAGGCTGGCTGATCACGATGGAGCAGGGGCACGTGTAGGGCAGGGCCTCTGGCTGGACCACAGAGCAGGTGGTGCATCCAGCTCGGGTCGGGGCTGGGGTCGGAGTGAGGCCAGGTGCCTGGCGGGCGTGGGGGGCAAGTTAGCAGGATGTCCAGGTGGGTCTAAAGGAGCAAGGCTGCACTGGTGGGATTTTAAAGATGGAGAGTGATTTGAGGATGCAGGGTCCTGCGGCCACCAGTCCCTCTCAGATGACAGCTTGGGGTGGCCTCCTGGGGGTTGGCTGGGATCACAACCTGGACTGGAAGGGACTGTCCTGCCGGCTGAGCTTGGTGGGACCAGTGAGGCCTCATTGTTTCCCAGGTGGCTGCCAGGCAGATCTGTGATGGCCAGGCCTGCTCAGGGAGGCCAGGGCTCAGAGAAGCTGGGACATCTGCTCCGGGCGGCTCAGCACGGGTGAGGAGGAGCCAGGGTCCCGGAGGCACCGGCAGGCTCTCCCGGGCCACCCAGCACCTGCAGTGTGACCCAGGGCCGCCCAGGTCCTCCTGTGGCCCCGGGGGTCACCCAGGTCCTCACTGTGGCCCCGGGGGCCACCCAGCACCTGCAGTGTGACCCAGGGCCGCCCAGGTCCTCACTGTGGCCCCGGAGGGTCACCCAGCACCTGCAGTGTGACCCAGGGCCGCCCAGGTCCTCACTGTGGCCCCAGGGGTCACCCAGTTCCCACATTGTGGCCCCAGGTTCCACCCAGGGTCCTCATTATGGCCCCGGAGGGTCACCCAGGTCCTCCTGTGGCCCCAGGGGCCACCCAGGGTCCTCACTCTGACCCTGAGGGTCACCCAGGATCCTCACGGTGGCCCCAGAGGGTCACCCAGGGTCCTCACTGTGGCTCCGAGGGCTCCCACCCTGGATGGCGTCTCCTTCCGGGGCTCATTCACCCTGCTCCTCCCTGGGGTCCCACCCCCCACACCTCAGCTTCCCACTGTCCCCCACTGCTCTCACCCCACGTCCCGACACCTCGCCTCCACACAGCCCACCCGGTTCTGCCGTCCTTGTCCCAAGTGAGGCTGAGGCTCAGCTGTCACGGAGGCCCTCTCCTAGTTGTCACAGAGGCTCTCTCCTACCTGGTTTGTGTGCATTCGGACGTCCGTCCTCAGGGCCACTTCCCAGGTGGGCGGGGCTTGTCCCCATTGCCCACTTTACAGGCGAGAAGACTGAGGCTGAGTCAGGGCTGGAGCTGGGGACCAATGGGAGGCTGCAGGAGGCGGCCCTGCCCTCCTCCTCTGGGAAGCACATGCCTTCTGGGGACCCCTCTGGCTGCTCAGCCACGTGCCAGAGGATGAGGGCAACCCTGGGGGGGGGGGAGGGGAAG
>SJYV01012955.1:449768-480043 GCA_006410875.1 Neotragus pygmaeus | reverse complement strand
GGAGGGCACCCCTGGGGGGGGGTGAGGGGAAGGCCCTGGGCGGGTGGGGAGGTGGCCGCGGGCACCTGCGGGCACCAGAGGCCCTCCTGGTGGGCACCCACCTCCTGGGATGCTCAGCTGCGGGCAGGCCCGTCCTGGGGTGGCCCCACGCAGGCGGTCTCTGGACAGCTTGGGCCAGGATGGGCTCCAGGGAGGTGTGGGCCAGAGGCCGGAGGAGCACCCAGGGTGCAGGCCAGGTCCTGTGCTGGTCCAGGGCTGGCTCCAGAGTGCAGATGACCTGGGAGCCTCCCACTGGCCGAGCAGAGCCGGCTTCCCGCCTCAGTTCACGTCCGGCCGCCCTGCTGGTGTCTGAGGTCCCCGCACCCCAGAGGTTGGGGCCTGTGTCAGGCCGTCCCACAGCACAGCCGCGGGAGGAGGGCTCCCGGCAGGAGCTGGGCAGCTCTCTGAACACACACACGTGTGCGTACACAGGTGTGTGCACACTCGTGTCTCACTGAGGTCTCACAAAGAAGGGCTGGGCCTCCTGCTGGCTGGGGCGTGGGCCTGACTCTATCTGGACTCTGCTTCCCCGGAGGCCAGGGCTCCAGAGGACGTCGGGTCGGCCTCTCTCTCTCCGCCGTGGCCCGCCGCTCCTGGCAGAGGCCCCTGTGGAGTCAGCCCCTCCACAGTGACTCAGCTCTCTGGGGCCCCCGGCCTGCCTGAGCCCCAGGTCTGGTTGGGACCCTCTTCGTCCCATAGGACAGCTGGACGCAGTAGTGACCAAAGGCAGCCAAGTGACAGGGGGCTGGCTGGGCGCGGTCAGCCGAAGTGTTCGCAAGTGTGCACAGGTCTGGGCACTTGGACTCACATCACGGCTCTGAAAATCACTGGAAATGCCTCTGGGCCCCGCTTCTCTCACGGGGACATATGTGTGCCTCATCCGAGATACATATTTATGAATCGCCTGGGTCTTGGGTGATGTAGATGGGCAGCGTCTCAGTTAGATTTAAGAGCTGCTGTTTCCTAAACCTCAGCTCCCGCGGTGAGCACCTGCAGGCGGGCGGCGGCTTCTGCCGGCCGTCTGCTTACACGCTGCTCGCTCTTGCTCCCAGAGCCTGTCCGGGGAAGTCCTGCGGGCCCAGTCCCTGGGCGCTTCCTCGGGGGCCCTTTCCCGTCTCTCCAGGTGCCTGGCTGCCCCCTCCCATGCACCCCCCACCTCCCACCGGGGATTCCCTCCCAGGTGGGCTGATGGGTCTCCCCTCCACCTGGGCAGGGCTGGGAAAGGTGGGTTTTTATCGCGAGAACGGCTCCCTTGTTGAAGCATCAGGCAGGGAGGGAAGCTGGGCAGGCCTTCCCATCTGCGCTGCCTGAGACCTGGGGGAAGAGTTTCCCCCGCGGCCTGGTGGGTGGGTGAGTGTCTGTCGGGGGCAGGGTGCACACGGGCGGCACGCTGCCCTGGGCGTCCTGTCTCGGGATGGGTTCCCGTCACTAACAGACGCGCCGAGGAGAGACAGCTGAAAGTCTCCTCCGGCTTCCCCGCCACTTGTCCATGGGCTGGGGTGTTGGGGGTGGGGCGGGTGGCCGTGATGGACCGGCTAGGCTGCGCCGGTGAGGGCTGGGCTCCAGGGACCCCTGTCTGAAAGGTGAGCCCGTGGAGCGGCGGAGTGTTCATTGAGGCCCCTGGCCCGCGGTGGGGCACAGGGCTGCAGAGCAGGTTTCAAACCGTGCAGGCGTGGNCGGCTAGGCTGCGCCGGTGAGGGCTGGGCTCCAGGGACCCCTGTCTGAAAGGTGAGCCCGTGGAGCGGCGGAGTGTTCATTGAGGCCCCTGGCCCGCGGTGGGGCACAGGGCTGCAGAGCAGGTTTCAAACCGTGCAGGCGTGGATGGCAAGAAGCTGACCCTCCACCCTTGGGTCCATCTGGGCCCTCACTTTCTTTGATGTTCTGACCTGGGAGCCCTGCTTGGAAGCCAGTTACACAATGTCAAACAGTCAAGACAGTGAGACAGGTGTGAAGCATCTGAGATTTATCAGAAAATGTTTTTATATCTTTGACTCCCTAAAGGGGCCTCCTGGACCCATGGGCCACACTTTGAGAACCACTGTATTCATGAAAGCAAGTCCTGTGGCTGATTTCAAATTGCAGAGATGGAGAGAGACTGACCCCCTTTAGTGCTAGGAGCTCAAGGGGATGGGGCAGAAGGCGGGGACTCGGGGAAGGGGGAAGCGGGGAGCCAGGAAGCCCACTCACCCACAGGATTCTTGCCCGGGGAGCAGGTGTCATGTGAGAAACTGATCCTAGCAAGTGTTACTTTGGGGACATCCCTGGTCCAGTGACTGAGACCCTGCCCTCCCAATGCAGGGGCTCAGGTTCAGTCCCTGGTCGGGGAACTGAGCCCTACATTCCGCACAGTGCGGCCGGAAAAAGAGATGGGCGCTTCTGACAATCACCTTTATTTTTTCATGAAAACTCTGAAGGACCTGATTTTAGTTTCTCTTTGTGTGTTTTAGTCCATTTCCTTCTCTTTTGGTACTAGTTTCTTAAGAAGAATTCTGACTTCTGGTTTTCATTTTCCTGTTACCTTTGCAGAGGATGCTATCACTGGTTCTGGGGGACCTCACTCAAAGCAGGACTGATGTCACAGGTCCTCTGCTACGCCTTGGCCCTTGGCGGGTGACCCAGACTTGTCCCCAGCGACAGTCTGCCCAGGAAGGAAGCTCATCTCGTCTTAAGGAAGCAGGGGACCACACAGACAAGGGCCTGTCTGACAAGCCTTCCTGTCCAGCCTCGCCTGGGAGCATCCAGCCCCTTGGACTCAAGGTATTGAGTCTACTTAGAAAAAACTGGAAGAAATATTTTTTGATCACCTTCCCTGGACTGGCTCGGGGAAGAAAGTTACCCAAGTCTCAAAATCTGGTTTTTCTCTGCCTCCCTTATGAGTTCTATGCAACCTTCATGCCTAAACATACATCACACAGGGTGTTTAGTTTGTCTCATGGCCCCGATTCGAGTTCTGCAAAGAAGGGACGAGACCCCTTATTCCCAGTGCTGTCGAGAATGCTGGCCGACTGCTCCCATCAGGAGCTGTGGCTCCCAGGCCTGGCTCTCCTGCTGGGATGTGCTGGCCTCTGGTGCTCCAGACAAGGGACAGTGTCTTTAGACCGCCTGGGCTAGTAGCATCGATTGCATGAGCTTTACCTGTAGTGCACAATCTATATTTCTGCAAGTTATTGCTGAAAAGCTCCTGAGCTGAGTGTCCCTTCTTTTTTTTCTGTCTTCAGCCTGACTTGGGGACACTGGCGTCTTCCTCAGCCACCCGGGGCGTCCCCTCCAAGGCTGAGGTCAGAGGCACCATTCCTGCCAGGGTGCCGAGTGGAATGTCTCTCTCGGGGGAGAAAGTCAACAACCAGGAGTGAAATTCTGCAGAGCAGCATGAGGAAGAGGCTCGCGAAGTCCTGCAGCCGTGCAGGTGGCCCCCAGGAGAGGACCCCCGTCCCCGGCAGAGGGGCCGCGTGCGGTGACACGGGGTGAGGAAGCCAGGGCCAGGCGTCCTGAGCCCTGGAGTCCCGTGTGAGCTTCTCGGGCTCGGAGAGCTCTGCATCCCCTCTTCCTGCCCCCTTTCCTGTTTCTTTTTTCTTTCCTTCTCTCTTCCTCCCTCCCTCCTTCCTTCCTTTCTTTCCTTCTTCGTTCTTCCAAGAACCACTTTTTATTTCTCTCTCTTTCCCTCCGATGAATGATGTCCATCATATTTTAGAACCTGAATTCAGAAGCCCAGGCTCATGGCCCCGTGTCTGGTGCAACTCACAGGAATGCAGTTCATCATGAAAATGGGCCCGCTGACCCCCGGCAAGGGCATGGCTTTATAATCTCTGTACCGATACTTACTACAAGTCAAGCTCTTTTTGGATGCAGTAATTTTCCCTTGCACATTGTATGTATAGGTTAAACTTTGTATTAGTTACACCGATTTCGATCACAAGTACAAAAGTAAACACCCTGTTGGCTGCTTGATCTACTTAATGATTTTTTTAGAAAATGGTTGTTTGATCAGGGCAAGGCTATGGACAGGCTTTCCCGATGGCTGAGTTGGTAAAGAATCCGCCTGCAGTGTGGGAGACCCTGGTTCAATTCCTGGGTCGGGAAGATCCCCTGGACGTACTGTATCTAGATTTTCTCAGAATTTCTTCAAAAACCAATTCAAGAAATCATGAGGCCAGGACGAAGGAATAAACCCCCAGAGTGGGCACAGAAATGGGTGCAGGGGAGCCTCTGAAGTGCTGGGCTTTTGAGGCACCCCAAGCTCCGAGTCTACCGCTGCTGCAGCTGAACAGCTGGGGTGACAGAGCGGTGAGGGTTTTGGGGGACGGAGCTCAGTGGCCTGGCCGGGTGGTGCCTCCAGAAGGAGAATTAGCTCACAGGATGCTGGGCAGGGCAGGGCAGCCCGCTTCGTCCTGGGGCGTCAGGCACGGGGCTACCGCGATCCGTCTTAGTTTAGCGGTGAGGACCCTAGCGCTCATTGGTGGAGGTGAGGCCAGGCTGGCGAGGCGTGTGAATGTTTATACCGAAGGAAGGAAAGCTGGACGGGGTCAGGGGAAGGCCTCTTCAGGAGGAAGGGGCGAGCTTGTCTGTGCGACCTCAAGGCTGGAGCTGCCCAGCAGGTGGACTAGTAGCCAAGCGGGCTTATGATCCGAGAGGACCTTCTCTCAGCAGGAGCTCTCCAAATTCAGTAAAGGCAGCTTCCGACGGAGCCCGTGTCACGCCCGTGGGGGTGCTCAGGGCCGGTGAGCCCACAACGAGGGCATCATGGACTGACAGAAGTCCAGGCAGGAGGTGGGGGCAGTGCAGCTGACCTCCAGGGTCCAAACCCGGAGTAGGGGGTGCTGACCAGGCATTGGTCCGAGGCCATCAGTTGCTTGTTTCTTGAGATTCCTCATGCTCTGGGGCCTCCGGGAATACAAAGAAAGATGGAACACGGCTTGATCTGCTGTTTATCAGACACGACCACGTGGGACACAGTCCCGTGAGAAAACCGTGCTCCTGGAAGCTGAGGAGGGTGGGTGCTGGGCTGGACTCCAGGAACAGGCAGCAGGGGTTTCATCTGGGCTTAAGGAAGCTGGGCTTCACGTGGAGAGGGAGGAGGTGGAGACCCGCTCATAGGATGGGGACAGGAAGCCAGGAGAGGCCTCGGGTGAGCTGCAGGGCCCGTCTCCCTGGGCAGGGCTTTCTGCCACCCGCGCTCAGGGTGTAACGCTGATCCCAGCAGTTGCTGTCGCTGTTCAGTTACTCATGACAGTCACTCACACACAACACGACCGTTGTTCAGTCGTGTCTGACCCTTTACAACCCCCATGGACTGCAGCACGCCAGGCCTCCCTGTCCCCCACTATCTCCTGGAGTTTGCTCAAACTCATGTCTATTGAGTAGGTGATGCCGTCCAACCATCTCATCCTCTGATGCCCCCTTCTCCTCCCACCTTCAATCTTTCCCAGCATCAGGGTCTTTTCCATTGAGTAGGCTCTTCACATCAGGTGGCCAAAATATTGGAGCTTCAGCATCAGAGCTTGCAGTGAATATTCAGGACTGGTTTCCTTTAGGATGAACTGGTTTAATCTCCTTGCTGTCCAAGGGACCCTCAAGAGTCTTCTCCATCACCGCAGTTCAAAAGCATCACTTTCCATCCCCTCACCCCCGACAACCTCTACCCTGCTCTCTGCCTCTGGATCTGCCTTTTCTGCATGTGCAGTTAAATGGAATCATTCGGTCCATGCTCTTTTCTTTCACCCAGTGTAACGCTTTTGACGTTCATCTACGACTCAGCTTCAGCTATTTATTCTTCTTTATTCCTGAACACGATCGGTTGTACAGACAGGCCTCATGGTACCCATCCATACATCACGTGATGGGCACGTGGACTGTCTCCAACTTGGGGCATTGGTGGTACCAGATGCTGTGAACATTTGCGTGCCAGTCTGTGCGTGGACATGTCTCCATTTCCCTTGGGCAGGTATGCAGGAACAACTCAGCTGGGCTCTGACGAGCATTAGAAGCGGGTGAAGAGGATGGGAGAGGATTGAAGGGGGCACAGAGCCTGCTGAGGGGGGCCCCCAGTGAGAGACACAGAGGAGCATCACCAAGCAAGGATGCTTCTTGACCAGTGGGGTTTGGGTCCCAGGCTTGATTGATTACGGCCAAACCCCTGGTGACCTGGGGAGCGGAGCCAGGGAGCAAGAGCTTGGAGTCCAGGGACCAGAGACCCTGGAGCTTCCTGCAAAGCATACAGAGGAGGGAACGAGCGGGCTGGGCTGGGGCTGCTCAAAAGTGTGCAGAGGAGGGAACGAGGGGGCTGGGCTGGGGTTGCTCAGGCGCTCAGGACGCTGTAACCGCAAGCAAGGACCGAAGTCTGGACTGAGAAGGCAGAGAAGACCCCATGGGGCATGATGGCGGAGCTCAGAAGACATCACGACTGAATTACCGTTGACTCGGTGGTTCATCCCAACTAAAATTAGCTCTCACGCCTATAGCGAAAGCACTCTCTATTTCTTAAAAATTTTCTTTTACACATTCTGCTTGAAGGCTGCTCAGAAATAACTATAAAATGGCAAAATATGAATAAACTGCTAAACTGAACAGAATAAAATTCACAAGGGGCCCCGATTCTTACAACACATAGACAGTAAATGGCTAAAAATTCTAAGTGAGCACAGAAAACGTCTGTCGCGTCACATGTAAGAATTCCAACAGTCTAATAGACGTACTTAGTTAAAATGGTGAAGCCATCTGTCCAGGGGCTTCTTGCTGAAACTGTAATGAGTAGTTTCAGCTCTCCTGCAGCAAGAAGGGTCTTAGAGCCGAGTTCTTCTCCGCAGATTTGGAAACTGGATAGTGAGACAAAAGTATTTCTTTTGGTGACATTTGAGAAGAGATGGGAATATTGCTGCGTTTTCTCCCAACCTGCAGTCGGACGCCTGGCACATCGGGCCACTGCCCCTCCCTTGTTACTGTGCCTTCTCCCTGGCTGTTTCTGGAGTGACTGCAGATAGAAAATCGAGACTTCGCAATGCCCATCGGAGCCTGTAGGCCTGTGGCTTGCATTAGAGGTTGTGTCATATTCAGCTCGTTACATTTGGTGGTTATATTTAAGGAACATTCTTTAAAAAATGTTTTTCAATTGTGGTAAGAACACTTAATATAAAACTTGCTATCTTAACCATTTTATGTGTATGGTCCCGTAGGTAGGATCAAGAGTGTTCAGAACTCTGTGTGACAGGTTCCAGAACCTGCCCATCTTGCGAACAGCAAAGACCTGCACCCACCAGGACAGCAGCTCCCCAGAGCCCTCCCCAGCCCGGGCTCCCAGAGCCCGCCCCAGCTCCCAGAGCCCTCCCCAGCCCTGGGCACCCTCCTCCTACTTCCTTCTCTGTGAACGTGACTGGAGGAGGGCTTGGGGAGCCACGCCAGCATTCTAGCTGGAAAAACCTCTGGACAGAGGAGCCTGGTTGGTTACAGTTTGTAGGATCACAAAGAGTCGGACACGACTGAGGCGACTTGCACACGCACACGCACGCGTGTGGCTCTCCCGGCGCCCTCGCGTGAGCGTCTCCGTGGCCTCGTCATGCTGCCTCTGGCTCGCTGCCCTGACGCAGCATCCTCAAGGCTCCTCCGCGCCGTTGCAGGTGTCACAGTCGCTTTCCTGCTTAAGGCTGAGCCGCAGTCCATTGTCTGGATCTATCACATTGCATTTATGCATTTATCCGTCTATAGACACGTGGATGGTTTCTACCTCCTGGTTATTATGAATAGTGCTGCTATTGGAAGTGGAATTGCTAGACATATGGTAACTCTATGTTTACTTTTTGGAGGAAAAGAATATTATTTCTTTTAGAGTAGATTTAAACTCATGTACTAACCCGTGTCATACCTGAGCTCCTCCGAGATCAAGCTTTCATTCAGAAGTTTCTCTAAAGCTGGGGAAGAAGGGGATCAAACCCTCTATGACCCCTGCCTTCTAAAGGACAATGAGACAAAATGCTAAAAGGGGAAAAAATACTACTGTGAACTTTGGGAGATGTGCTTCTAGTCTCGACTTTCATCCTTTCTGGTTGTAGAACTTTGACTAAAGGAATTTACCTTCCATGTCTCCATGTCCTCATATGTAAAAGGGAAAGGATTGAAAGAAGTACATTTAACACCCTGCTCAGCTCTGAATAAGTTATGAGGATAACTTCCAACTGAAATGAATGAATAAACCATATTAAACATTATTTAATAGGTAATGCCTATTATCGCAAGATGTTCAGAACTATTAAAAAAACCCCAAACCTACAAAAGTCAAAATATGGAAGCAACCTAAAAATGTCCATTGACAGATGAATGGATAAAGATGTGGTACATATAAGCAGTGGAATATTATCTATAAAAAAGAATGAAATAATGCCATTTGCAACGACATGAACGAGCTTAGAAATTATTCTCCTAACTGAAGTAGGTCAGACAGAGACAAATATCATGATTCTCACTTACATGTGCAGTCTTATAAAAGTTATATAAATGAAATTATCCACAAAAATTCATTCCAGTAGGAAGGGCCTTTCCAGTAGGACCCGTTAGATTACATGTATGCTTGCGACCTGATATTAAGTATAGAAATACTTATTTGGGAGTTAAGGTTCCTTATTGTATTATTTCCAGATGATTTTCTTCTGATGTTTTTCACCTACCCCCTACTCTTCTTTCCTTCTTCTAGGCATTTAGCCAGTGATCAATTTCTGCAGGGCTTGCTTTATAAAAGCTACCCAACAAACTATGGAAAATTCTTTAAAAAATGGGAAGACCAGACCACCTTGTCTGCCTCCTGAGAAACCTGTATGCAGGTCAAGAAGCAACAGTTACAACCAGACACAGAACAATGGACTGATTCCAAACTGAAAAAGGAGGACGTCAAGGATGTATATTGTCACCCTGCCTATTTAACTTATATGCAGAGTACATCATGCGAAATGCCGGGCTGGAGGAAGCACAAGCTAGAATCACGATTGCCAGGAGAAATATCAACAACCTGAGATATGCAGATGACACCAGCCTTATGGCAGAAAGCAAAGAGGAGCTATAGAGCCTCTTGATGAAAGTGAAAGAGGAGAATGAAAAAGCTGGCTTAAAGCTCAACGTTCAGAAAACGAAGATCATGGCATCTGGTCCCATCACTTCATGNAGAAATATCAACAACCTGAGATATGCAGATGACACCAGCCTTATGGCAGAAAGCAAAGAGGAGCTATAGAGCCTCTTGATGAAAGTGAAAGAGGAGAATGAAAAAGCTGGCTTAAAGCTCAACGTTCAGAAAACGAAGATCATGGCATCTGGTCCCATCACTTCATGGCAAATAGATGGGGAAACAATGGAATCAGTGACAGACTTTATTTTATTGGGCTCTGTGGATGGTGACTGCAGCCATGAAATGAAAAGAAGAAAAGCTTTTCTTGCTCCTTGGAAGAAAAGCTGTGACCAACCTACACAGCATATTAAAAAGCAGAGACACTACTTTGTCAGCAAAGGTCTGTCTAGTCAAAGCTATGGTTTTTCCAGTGGTCACGTATGGAAGTGAGAGTTGGACCATAAAGAAGGGCAAGGTCTGAAGAATTGATGCTTTTGAGCTGTAGTGTTGGAGAAGACTATTGAGAGTCCCTTGGACTGGAAAGAGATCAAACCAGTCAACCCAGGAAATCAGTCCTGAATAGTCATTGGAAAAACTGATGCTAAAGCTGAAGCTCCAATACTTTGGCCATCTGATGCAAAGAATTGTCTCATTAGAGAAGACCCTGATGCTGGGAAAGATTGAGGGAAGGATGACAGAGGATGAGACGGTGGAATGGCGTCACCAATTCTATGGACATGAGTTTCAGCAAACTCTGGGAGATGGTGAAGGACAGAGCAACCTGGCGTGCTGCAGTCCCTGGGGTTGCAGAGAGTTGAACACGAGTGAGCATCCGAACAACAAAGGATGCGTGAAAGTGTTAGCCACTCAGTCGTGTCTGACTCTGCAACCCCATGGACAGTAACCCACCAGGCTCCTCTGCCATGGGATTCTCCAGGCAGGACTACTGGAGTGGGAACCTGCTGACCCAGGGATGGAATCTGGGTCTCCTGCATTGCAGGCAGATTCCCCTCTACCATCTGAGCCACAGGAGAAGAATGGATATTCCCTTTCAGGTATTAGTTTTCATATTATCTGCTCTGGGCACAAGAGCACCTTCATTAGCAGAAGAACGTCTCCAGGTTTGCTGGTGGAATCCCAGGTGCTGTGGAAGCCATGGAGGAAGTGGTCCTCTTGCAGTCCCTCCAAGCATTCCTCTTTGGAGACCCCTGGATCTGCCAGCAAGCCAAGCCTCTGCCCCAGGCTTAGAATCAGAAATGCCCCCGCCGTTTTCCTAGGGGCGGGGATGAGTGTGCCGTGACTCAGCTCTTGTCTTGGGGGTCCAGCGTGTGGGCGGTCACGGTGATCTGTGAAACCGAAAGTGTGCACCTGATTCCATCTCCCCTGAGGATCCCAGAGGGGCCCACATCCAAGAAAACTCCGGCATTGCCTGTGTCTCCGCGATGTGTAATTTTCCCACAGCTTTGACTTAATCACAGTGTAAATATCTTTGGCCAAAGAAGTCCGGCTGCTTCGATTAATTCTGGTACGGCCACATTCTTTGTTAGGTAAACTGTCCTGTCACCAGCCTTGCAAGGCGCCCAGCATGAGAGCGATCACCAGGAAAGAGTGGAAACCTTTGGAAGCTACTTCTGTGTCATTCTCTGGGATTCTATTGTTCTAAGCCAAATAGGCACTTAAGGACACTTTACTGCCCCCAGCTTGGTACTGGAAAATTCCATGAGCCGTTTTCCTCTCCTGTTTGAGCAAATAACCTGCTTACCTTTTGTCAAAGACGTCGATGCTCATTTTTTCTGGTCATTGTGGGAATATTTACCATCCTTCTGGTTTGGGGATACTTGCAAGAACTCAGAGCTATTCTTTGTAACCGTTCTCTTGTCTATGAATGTACCATGGGTTTCCAACATCTCCAACCCAGGACGGCCTGGGAACATGTGATAAACGGGGGCTGGCTTGCACTGTGTGAGTCAAAGGTTGGAGAGGTAGCCCATCAGGCCACACTTGTGTCATATCTTGTTTCTGAAAAGGTCTGAACAAAAAAATCTGCACTAGACTAGCTATTTTGAACAGTTCTTGTATTTTTAATGGGTCTAAAATTATCTGTGTTTCCCCATTTTTCTAGAAATGGGTTTGCCTTTGACATGAATGCCCAACTAATGACTACAGAATTGAGCTCTGAGGGCGTTCTGTGGAATTAGACTAAAAAGATTAAGTTCCTGCATGATATCTGAATTCATATTATTTCTTATTAGAAATTAATTACAGTCGCTTTCTGTTTTTTGGGGAGGCTGGAGGCAGTAACTGAATATAAATAAGGAAAACAAAAAGGAAATAAAGCAAAAACAAAGAGAAAAAAAGCAGATGATCATTTAATATGCAGACTGAATTTAAGCAAATTACTGTCTAGTCACAGATTTTCTGTATGGATAAATTTATGGGGAATATAATTAGCTGGCTGAACAGACACATAGCATCTTCATTTATTTCACAAATCCCAGACTGAATGTGAACCGACAATGTACTAACTTACTCTTAACATCCAAACAATTTGGAAGTAATTGACTCTTTGGATAATAAGGTCCTTTGGGGTTTCTCTGTTTCCCCAAAGATGTCTTAATAAACATCAATTAGCGATGCATAGGTCTACAGCTGTAGATGCAAATAATCTTTATTAGTTCTTCTGTTTGTTGGAATTTTGGACAAATTGAGTTGACTGCACCCATGGAGTCAGCAAACACAGGTGTGCCCTCTCTTAACGGGACTTGCTATATCTTTATTATATAGGCCTTTCAAGTTGAAAAGTCTCAGCACAGATTTTACCCTCTCCAGCGAGGCTTTCTAGGTAACCCCAGCCCACACTACTGACTTCTTTTCTGGATTTCTCACAAGGTTTTGCCTCCACATTTTGGGGCATTTTTGTTATTTTCATGTAGGTGCCTCATCTTCCATTGTGTTGAGCCCCAAAGATTTTATGTACAAGTGATGCCACCAGCAAGATATAAGCCCCTTCTTGCGAGCTGTGCCCTTCCGAGCCTGGGGTCAGCACTGGGTTGTCTTAAAGCTCCAAATGAGTTATTCTCATATATGTCGGCATGCTCTTCCTAGACCCAAACAGTCCTCTTTCCCGGTCAGTTAGGGACGGTGCCTGGGTGTCTCTGAGCTGCTATAGCAGCCCCACCAACCGGGGGTGTTTGCCAAGTGGGGGGCTGTTGAGTCTGGGCAGCAGTTCTGTAACGGCATCACATTTGGAGTCCTATCTTTCTACGCTGTCCGTCTCACACGTGCCTCATGGCCACAAAATGGATGCCCCACCTCCTACCTCACATCAACTTTCCTCAGAAGAAGGAGGAGGAAATGAGGACGAGAAGGAGGAGAGAAGAGGGGAGGAAGAAGCGGAAGAGGAGGAGAGAAGGGGCGAAGGGAGAGAGGGTGAAGTAGAGAGCCATGAGGAAGAGGGGAGCCCATCTGGGTCAGAGGCAGAGCCTTCCGGAAGCCCCCGGCGCTCTCACCTCCCTCTCTGAGTGAACAATGCCAGCCTCATGGGAACTGGGAAATGCAGGCTTTAAAGGAAACTCTGCTGCCCTGAAAAGAACTGGAGCTCTTTCAGCAACGAAAGGGGGAGAAGGAACGTGGCTAGCCTGCGAGTTCCCTCTTCACGAGGAGCGGAGAGCATGCCGAAGACTGCCGCGCTGTGCTGTGGACCCAGAGACCCTGGCCACCCTCAGGGAGCCGGCTGTCCAGCGGGTGTGAACGGTGACGGCTGTCTGTGCCCCCAGCTCTTGGGCTGAGGCAGTCAGGAGACAGGGGTTCCAGCAGTGGTCCCGTGAGCTTGTGGGGCAGAGAACTGTGTTTGAAACCTGAGCAGCTCTGTGGTGGGCGCGTCAGTGGATCCCCCAGACACCCGCCTCCCGGGACTGCTCACAGGGTTCACCCCAAGCCCTCGTTCTCCAGCGAGGCCTGCTGCACCCCAAGCCCTTGTTCTCCAGCGAGGCCTGCTGCACCCCAAGCCCTTATTCTCCAGCAAGGCCTGCTGCACCCCAGGCCCGTCTTGCCCGCTCCTCAGTGGGGAGACCCCTCTCCTCTCAGTCGGATGAGACGGGAGCTTTCCGAGGCTCCAGCTGGACTGGAGGCAAGGACACGGCACTGCTCCTGAGACGGTCGCCCTGCTGGGCTGCCCGTTTCTTTCTTTAAGCTGACGAGAGGGCCTGCTTCCTGACCGGGGCACTGGCGGCTCCTGCATCCTGCCGGGAGCCTCGGGCTCAGAACATCCCCACCGCCTCGGTTCAGGGTCCCTGACTGAGGACAGGACCCCGGACTGTCCCGGGCTGTCAGAGCCGCCTGCTGCNTTCCTGACCGGGGCACTGGCGGCTCCTGCATCCTGCCGGGAGCCTCGGGCTCAGAACATCCCCACCGCCTCGGTTCAGGGTCCCTGACTGAGGACAGGACCCCGGACTGTCCCGGGCTGTCAGAGCCGCCTGCTGCAAGCCCCGGACGGCTCTTTGGCCTTCTTTCTCTCAGTCACTTCCTGCAGGTTGAAGGCCTGTTTTCCTGGCCTGGAGAATTCCATGGACTGTATAGTCTACGGTGTCTCAAAGAGTAGGACGCAACCGAGCGACTTTCACTTTCATTCCTCCAGACCCGAAGCCTTCTGCGTGATGGAAAATGATGTGTTTCCTTGGCAACCCGTTCCTCCAGACCCTGAAGCCTTTGGGTGGTTGAAGACGTGGGTTCCCCCAGATGGCTGGGGAACAGGGCCTCAGGGAGGCTGGCTGTGAGGGGACCCCTGAGGGCCATTGCCCTTTTCCCTCATGGTCCCGAGAGAGAAAAGCCAGGATCCCAGGCCCTCACGGCCACTCCCTGCTCCAAGCCTTCCCTGGTGCCCCCCGGGGGCTGCCCCTCTCAGATCACCCACAGAGCGGGCGGGGACCCGCTCTCCTCCTGCTCGCTGAGTGGGTGGCTCTTCACTCATTCATTTATTTTTAAAAACCTTGTATCGGGTTGTCGGTCACTTGCTGGACCTTGGGGAGCCTGGGCAGCCTGGGTTCTGGGGGGAGATGGAGCAGCAGTTATGAAACGTGCTGAGGTCTCAGAGGAGATGCTAGGCCAGGTGGTCGTGGAGGGTGGATCCCGACCGAGCTGGGGGCCCAGATGCACTGCTCTGAGCAGGAGAGCTCGAGCTGACCCCGCAGATGTAGCGAAGGGGAATGGGGGTGTGACAGGCCTCATCTCATCCCGCTTCTCACGACTGTCCTGTTGGGGGAACCCCTCCTCTTCCCGGGGGGATGCTCAGCTAAAGCTGCCCCGTGTGGCCTCCTCTCCGGTTTCTGAATGCCCAGCTCACAGAGCCTCTGGGGCGCATTTCCAGGGGAGCTGGACCTGCTCCCGTCAGAGAGGGAGAAGCCTGCTCTCTAACCCGGTTCCTCTGCCCGCCACCCCGCTGTTCCACCCGTGCTGGGGGCTTTGTTTTATAAGAGTAATTTTCTCCTGGAAATTCACCTTGAAATGACCGGAATGACTCGCTGCTGATGTGGGGAGGGGATTGTGGGCGAGGGTGGGGGCTTGGGATGGGGGTGGGAAGCTGGGTAGGACTTGGCCCTCAGCAGCGTGAGGTTTCTGTGAGCCACCTGCCAGCGCCCGGTGAAGGACAGCGACCGGGGAGAGACGCCCAGACCTTCTGGGGACAGAGGACCCGGCTCTGGGGCCTGGGGGCCAAAGGGGCACAGGTAGCCCGGGGGTGCAACCGTCCCTGGAGGGGACGCTGATCCGCCTAAGGCAGGGGCCCCAGGACATCATCTCCCGGGGTCGTCAGGGGGGAGCCTGCTGCTCAGGCAGGGCAGGGGGCGGCCACAGTCTGCACTCTGCTCCCTGCACGCAGCCCTGGAGGCAGAGTGGGGTGGCCACGGGGCTGCTATTGCACGCGCGGCATGTGTGGCCTCCGCTCACGTTGGGGGGAAGGCGGGCTTGACTCTGTGCAGTGAGGAGCTGGGCACGTGGTGACCACAGGGCTCCCTCTGTCACCGGTGACCTGTGCTGGGTCCTTCCTTAGGCCCGCTCTCTGCTGTCTGCCCGACATCTATGTATCATCATCTGCATCTGTCTATCGAAGCATCCATGTATCCACCCATCCATCCATCCCTCCATCCGCCATGCATTTATCCACTCATTTATCCACCCATCCATCCATCCATCCTTCATCCATCCTTCCACCCCTCCATCCACCATGCATTTATCCACCCATTCATCCATCCCTCCATCCTTCCATCCCTCCATCCACCATGGATTTATCCACTCATTTATCCACCCATCCATCCACCCATCCATCCATCCCTCCATCTGCCATGCATTTATCCACCCATCCATCCATCCTTCATCCATCCTTCCACCCCTCCATCCACCATGCATTTATCCACCCACCCATCCATCCATCCATCCTTCCATCTCTCCATCCACCATCTATTTATCCACTCATTTATCCACCCATCTATTCACCCACACATCCATCCATCTGCCATGCATTTATCCACTCATTTATCCACCCATCCTTCCACCCCTCCATCCACCATGCATTTATCCACTCATTTATCCACCCATCCATCCATCCTTCATCCATCCCTCCATCTGCCATGCATTTATCCACCCACCCATCCATCCATCCATCCTTCCATCCCTCCATCCCTCCATCCACCATGCATTTATCCACCCATCCATCCATCCATCCTTCCACCACTCCATCCACCATCTACTTATCCACTCATTTGTCCACCCATCTATTCACCCACACATCCATCCATCTGCCATGCATTTATCCACTCATTTGTCCACCCACCCTTCCATCCCTCCATCCACCATCTATTTATCCACTCATTTGTCCACCCATCTGTTCACCCACACATCCATCCATCCATCCTTCTATCCCTCCATCTGCCATGCATTTATCCATCCATCCCTCCATCCTTCCATCCCTCCATCCACCATCTATTTATCCACTCATTTGTCCACCCATCTGTTCACCCATGCATCCATCCATCCATCCATCAACCAGCCATCCACCCATCCATCCATCCATCCTTCCATCCCTCCATTAATCTACCTATTCGTCCATGCAATCATTCGTCCATTTATCCATCCATCCACCCACCATTTTTCTGCCTAGTTCTGTCTCCTCTAGTCTCCAACCTCACACCCTCTCCTTTGTACCTGACATAACAAATATTTACATTTACCTTGAAGGAACCTGGTCGTTTCAGCCATCCCCTTTCCAGAAGGTGGATGGCTCATACTTGCTGAAAGCTTCTTGGAGAGATTTCTTGCTGTTGTGGCTGTGAGTCGTGCTTAACTTATCGAGGAGTGAGTGCTGACTCCACCCCCTGGGTGCATCCAGGAGGCTGGGGGTGAAGTGTCTTCTGAGTGCTGGATCTGCTGAGTTGGGAGAGTTGGTCTTGTGCAGTCTTCACTGAAACAGCAGGCTTGCTCTCCCTGTTTCAGGGAAAAGGCCAGCAGGACCATCTCCCGGGCTCTGAAACCGCTCTGTGATTTGCCCCTCTTTCTTCCCTCAATGCCCAGCACGTTCCTTGCCTCCTGGATTTCTGTCCTGTGTGGCTGTTGCTGTGACCTCCGTGAAGAAGAAAAGAGACTAGGAGAGGGGCTGCGGAGTCCGAGGGGCTGTGCAGGACAAGGGCACTGTGGGCTTGGGCAGTGTCCCTGAATGTCCACCCTGACCAGCACCTAGGTCACCTGCCAGGCTGTGTGCCCCTCCCACGGGCCCTCCTGACTCAGAAAGCGTGTACAAGGATCTCCAGTTGGCTCCCGTGTGCCACCTGCCCGCAGACTGGGGCCTCGTGTGGAGCTTGGCTGAAATGCTGGTGCACAGCATCCTGAGGGTGCCTTTGGGCAGTCGGCCCCTCCCCCAAGCACTCGTGTGTGTGTGTGTGTGTGTGTGTGTGTGTGTGTGTGTGTGCACGCACGCGTGCGTGCATGCACGCATGCGTATATTTAATGCTGACAATCTTTAAAAACCAGAGCCAGATACGCAGGAAATCTGTCTCACTGCCCAGCCGTGTGCTCCATCCATCACACATCTTGTTCATCAAATCGTCTGAATCCTTCCTGGCGAGTCTGTAAACCGGAGCTCCCGGGAGGTGGCCCCTCTGCCCTCCCTGGCCACAGCTGCTCCTGTTTGTTGTGCTCACTCTGCATTCCTCGGATTCATCCCTGGACGCCGTGCTGTTGAGTCTTGCTTTACACACAGCAAAGCAAGGCGTGGAGACTCTTGGAGTCCTGGCAGAAGGCGCTGTGTGTCTGGTACCAGAGCTGGGCCTCAAAGCAGGGGCAACCCGCCTGTTTTTCTGAGGGCTCCTGGAGGGTGGGGCCTGGGAGGTTTCCAGCCTGCACATGGGAGGGAGTGTGCAGCCTCCAGAAAGGACCAAGGAAGGGTTAGCGCTCGTGCCTCTGTTCCCTGAGGCCTCGTCTACATCACAGTTTATAACAAGTTGAACTGGTCACCATTTAAAGGATTTATTAGGGTAGAGGTGGCTCAGATGGCAAAGAATCTGCCCGCAGTGCACGAGACCCAGGGCCAATCCCTGGGTTGGGAAGATGCCCTGGAGAAGGGGATGGCACCCCACTCCAGTGCTCTTGCCTGGAGAATCCCATGGATGGAGGAGCCGGGGAGGATACAGTCCACGGGGTCAAGAAGAGTCAGTCACGCCGGCGACTAACACCCACACCCACACACAGTTGATTTACAACATTGCATTAGTCTCAGGTGTACAGCGAGGCGACTCAGTTACACACACATCTATGTGTCTCTTCGTTTATAGATCCTTTCCCACTATGCATTATTATGTGAAGGTGTTAGTCGCCCGTTGGGTCTGGCTGTTTGCGACCCATGGCCTGCAGCCCACCAGGCTCCTCTGTCCATGGAAATCTCCAGGCAAGAATCCTGGAGTGGTGCAGTCATTCCCTGCTCCGGGGAATCTTCCTGACCCAGGGTGCAAACCCAGGTCTCCTGTACTGCAGGCGGGTTCCTTACCGTCTGAGCCCCCAGGGAAGCCCCTTGGGCACAGACGTACCGTGCCGTGCGGTATGCCTCAATCATCTACTCTATGTGCAGGAAGGTGCATCTGTTATCCCACACTCCTGATGTATCCCCCCCTTTCCCCTTTGGTAAGAAGTTTGCTTTCTACGTCTGAGAGCCTGTTTCTGTTTTATAAATAAGAGTTTTTTAGATGCCAGATGTAAGTTATATCTATGACATTTGTCTCTGTCTGACTTCCTTCACTTAGTGTGACACTCTCTAGGTCCTCCCACGTTGCTGCAAATGGCATCATCTGTTCTTCTTTATGGCTGAGTATTATTCCATTTATGAATGCACCACCTCTTCCCTATCCACACCCCTGCTGTTGGACACTTGGTTGCTTCCACGTCTTGGCTACTGTAAACAGTGCTGCTGTGAATACTGGGGCGCATGCGTCTTTTTGAATCAGAGTTTTCTCTGGATCTATGCCCGGGAATGGGATTGCTGGATCACAGGGTCACCATCTTTTCTTCTTGATTTTACTTTTTAAGACACAATTCCTAGAGTGCAGCACAGGTATCACCCTTCCCCTTCACTCTCTGAAAGGGAGTCAAACAATATAAAGAAAGACCCTCCAATCAGAGCCGACTGTACGGCCCAGGCAGCACACACCCACACACACTCTCGCACACACAGAGTATGATATGCACGCGCTTTCCTCCTGATGTTTTGCTCGCCACCCTCCGAACGGCCGGACGGCCTCATCACCTGCCCTCGATCAGGACCATCTGGGGGGAGGAGGAAATGCGCCATCCTCCTCCTTCCCTCAGGGCCCAAGGACCACCTGTCCCTTCCCTGGGCTTCATCCGTGTGGCCACGAAGAGGAGGCAGCCAGGTGGATGGAAGCAGCCCCCAGGCCCTACTGCTGCTCCCGAGGCTGAGCTTGTTACGAGGGTGTGGGCGTGTTTGCTGGGGGCAGACGCTCGGCCCCGGCACCACTTTGCTGCCGAGATGGCCTCCAGAGAAGAGCAGGTGCAGGGCTGGGGAGCCGGCTGCGGGCACAGAGCTGGGGCTTCCCGGCCTCAGCTGGAGTTCCAGAGAAAGGTCCATGCGGGCAGGGGACACGGACTTGAGAGGGGCCTCCTGGAAAGAGGCTGGGATTTGGTGTCTTTGTAGAAAGTGAAAATGAAGTCGCTCAGTCGTGTCCGGCTCTTCGCTCCCCCATGGACTGTAGCCTGCCAGGCTCCTCCGTCCATGGGATTTTCCAGGCAAGAAGACTGGAGTGGGTTGCCATTTCCTTCTTTAGGGGATCTTCCTGACCCAGGGATCGAACCTGGGTCTCTTGCATTTTAGGCAGACGCTTTACCATCTGAGCCCCCAGGGAAGTCTCTTTAGAGATGTAAACGTGAAATGAATGTGTTCTAAATGCGCTTTCTCTCTTCAGCAGAGAGTTGATGATGAAGCACAGAGTACACAGCCTCTGTGTGCCAGACTCTGCGCCCCGTCGAGTGTGTCTGTCCCCCCTCCTCCGTGCAGCGACTTTGCGCAGGTGAGGCTGCGTCGTCATTGCCACCAGAGTCCCAGTGAGCCTGCTCCCTGCGTGGTTCGGGGTGTAGAAGTTTCTGTCTAGCCAGGCTGGGCTGGACCCAGAAGCCTCCTTCAAGGCCACGGGGCTGAGGGCTGGGGTGTGGGCAAGAAGTGGATCGATTTTCCTTGATTAATTCTGACTCATGATCTTTTCTCAGAAAGGCACCTTAATTTTAGAGAACTTGGCATGGCCTGAAGCCCAGGCCTTTAAGAGCCTTTCTGGTGAGAAGCCTCAAGCCACATCTTCCAAAAGCAAATGACTAGAGGGGGGCTCCACCCTCCCTCCCACCCTGCTTTCTCCTCTCAGCTTCTTTTTGAAAATGTGGGAAATTCTGTTCTTCTGCTCATTTGTAAGGAGTTTTGCTCCCACAGAAGACAGCGATGCTGAGGACTGACCAGTCAGTGAAGCGTCCCTGAGACCCTGGGCTCTGGGAACGTGGACCACGGCTCCTTGATCCTTGGGTCCCAGGGGCCTGCTCAGCACTGCCCGTAGGGAGGTGGCTGAAAGTGACAGTCGCTCGGTGCTGTCCGACTCTATGCGCCCCCGTGGACTGTTGCCCGCCAGGCTCCTCTGTCCATGGGATTCTCCAGGCAGGAATACCGGAGTGGGTTGCCATCCCCATCTCCAGGGGATCTTTCCTACCGAGGGATCGAACCCAGGTCTCCTGCATTGCAGGCAGAGTCTGTACAGCCCTAGCCACCGGGGACTCATCACAGGGAGTGGCGGTGGATGTCAGACCAGGGGGAGCAGCAGGCAGGAGAGACGCAGCCTTGCAGGCGCTGGCGGGGTGGGCCCTGACGACTTGCCTGCCCCGCTCCGCTTCGGTGACGGCCGGCCGCCTGCCCTGCTCCGGTGATGACCCGCCGCCTGCCCCGCTCTGCTGACGGCCCGCCGCGTACGCTGCCCCGGTGACGGCCCGCCGCCTGCCCTGCTCCGCTGGCGACCCGCCGCCTGCCCTGCTCTTCCCTTTTCACTCCGTGGCCAGAAACACTGCTTGACGACGGTTTCCACGGTCCGCGTCTGAAGGTTCATCAGAATTCTGTCTTGTGTAACAATCCGTTCATTATCCGTTCCCGGCATTTATGGTGTGCTGGATCTTTGCTTGACCCCGGGAAGGTCAGGGGTACCTAGGAGGGTCTGGCCATCCAGGAGCGACTCTGGTGGCGACAGGTGGGTGAGCAGAGGCCCACTGGACCACGAGGCTCCGAGAAGAGCATCGGCCACATGCTTCCACCCCCTGCACACTCGGGGGTCGCCGGCAGCCCAGGGGCTTGGGAGAACCCGAGGCCTGCTGTCTGTGGGGGTCTTGAGCCTGAGGCTGGGTCTGCGTGCCTCCTGGTGTGGGGGTGTAGGGCAGGGGGTGGGACGGCCAGGAGAGCTGGTTCAGGTGGTGAAGGCCTCACTGATACGCCTGGTCTCTCCCCTTGAAGAGCCAGGGTGTCTGTGCTAGAGAGGCAGGCACCCAGAACTCAGCTCCCTGGACGTCTTTGCCCACAAGAGGACTTCAGTGTTTCCACAGCTCCAGGCTTCTGGTGCCAGGGAAGGAGGTGCTGGTCAAGGCTTGTGGGCAGATGGAGACTGAGCAAGACCTGGCCAGCAGGCGAGGTCAGGCTGGAAGGACGTGGGGAGCCCCAGAGCTGGATAGGGGACAGGCCCACGATGGCCAGCTTGCCACAGTCTGACCTCTGACAAGCCTCTGCACAGCGGCTTTTGTGAGGAAATAAAAACGCCTTTTCCAAGTGTGATCCTGGGTGTGTGTTCTTAGAGCTGAAAGAGGCCTTTGGAGGTGACCCCCAGGCAGGGCAGCAGCGGGGAGGCCCTTCCGAGTCACTGGCTCCATGCTACCCCCTGCTGAGTTTTCATTAAACCCCCGAGGTGGGCGGCAGGGCTCCCACTGAAGCTCCGGGGGGCTCTGCACCCCTAGATCCCGCCCCCCAGATCTGTGGCATCTCTTCCTCCCTAGCTGCTAACAATTACCTGTTACATATTTAATCACGGGGACAACTTCCCTCACCCTGGATGTGTGGGCTTCTTCACTCTCGAGTTTGTATCGTTAAAAGACCTCTCTCGGTTTTCGATTGATTGGATAGGTCTAATAGTTCATGAGCCTCCCTGAACCAGGAGAGACATTATTTGTGACTATCAATAATTATTTTCTTATTAATGTAATTAAAGATCTCATTCTTTGCTATCTCAGAGCCTAGGAGAGATAAATCTTCCAATTATCTTCACTTTCGAGCTCTTTTTTTTTCTCTTCAAAATATCTCTAATTATCACTCTTGCTACCAGTATAATCAGCTTGCATAAATTGGATCTATTCTTAGCCGTGGCTCAGCCAGGCCCGCATCCTGCTTCTAGCACTTTGCGTGCTATGGGGATAAATTCTAAGCTAACACACCCACTCGACACACAGCCCAGAATGAAAGGACCAAGCTAAAATCACATATGTACATAGAATTTGACTCAGAAGAGTCTAAACACACAGCAGAAGCAAGGTGGGTTACTCTGCTGTCCAGCGGGGCCCGTCCCCGACCCATCACTCCAGGAGTCACGCTGATGACGGACGCGGCTGCAGCTGCTTCTACTGACGTCTGACCCGACGGCTCAGGCCGGCCTAGTCCATTCCTTACCTACGCTCTGTTTCCAGGGTCTCGGGAGCTGCAGGGGAGCCGCACCCTCCCCCTATCCTCACAGAGGTTCTCAGGAACACGTTGCCAGTGTCCAGCCCACTCCGAGTCCAGCAGGACTCACAGAAGGACACAGGGGCCGCAGAGCAGGGAGACGGGAGGGGATCTGAGGAGTCCAAAGGAGGGGGAGGCTGCCCAGAGAGGAGGCCCACCTTTCAGAAAAACCACCTCTACTCTTGCCCAGCACGCCTGGGCCCGTCCCAGCACTCCCGACCCTGCTCCACTGTCCGAGGCATCGTAACCCCCTCCCGAGCGCTACTCAAGGCTGCTCTCAGGACTCCTGGTCTGTGGACACCAGAGCCCAGCGGAGACGCCCTGGAAGCGTTCTCCAGCGTCCACAAGGCTGCTGTTGGCATCTCTGCGGCCAGGACTGGTCAGGACAGTGAGACCACGACCAGCCTCTCTAACAAAACCACGACGTCTCAGCTGTACGACACCTACTGTGCGTCCTGGCCTCTGCGGCTGTTAACCCAGGTGCCCTCCT
This sequence comes from Neotragus pygmaeus, assembly GCA_006410875.1. Taxonomy (NCBI): domain Eukaryota; kingdom Metazoa; phylum Chordata; class Mammalia; order Artiodactyla; family Bovidae; genus Neotragus; species Neotragus pygmaeus. Next base: position 457,141 of record SJYV01012955.1, on the reverse strand, counting down.
CCTCAGCATCTGGTCAGGACGTCACTTGCCCGCTTTACACTCCAGGCCCGGCGGAGCGCGCTCCCTCGATGGTGGGCCTCGGCAACGCGGCCTGGGACTTGGAGCCACCCTCTGGACCCGCTAGCCCGAGAGGCCTCAGGGAGCGACCTCAGTGTCAGTCATGTCTCGGAGAGGCCAACGGAGCCGGCAGGCCTGGGCCACCGTGAGTGACTGTTCTCAAACGAGGCCCCGTGGCAGGCTGGGGCGCTTGGCTCGGCCACCTCCTAGGTCTGCGCGCCCTCAAGTCAGTTGTTTTGTAACGACTCAGCTGTCCCCACCCTAACATGCTCTTAAATTCGGGTCCTGCCCAGTGTGTGACGGTGGGGGTATTTGCCTGGAAGCCGCACCCGAGCTCTGTCTGGCTGTGGACACCCGGCCCATCCTGCACTGGAGTCAGGAGCCCGGTTCCCATGGCGACCGTGTCCGCCTGCCCCCTGGGGGCTTGCTGCCGTCACCTCCCTCCCAGGGAAGGCGCAGCCAGTCTTCGGGGCCCCGCTGCGACCAGGGGCTGCGGCTGGAGCCGGGCAGGGGTGTGGCGCCCTGAGCGGGCCCCAGGGCTGTGTTTCGAGGCGCTGGCCCCCGCAGCAGGTGTCACAGGCTCCAGTCCTCCGGTCTGCAAGCTTAAGACTCAGGCACCCGCAGGCTCAGGCCTCCTGTGGCCGGGAGGGAGGGTCGGGTCCAGCCTCTCCCTGGGGGGCTCGATCCTCCCATGACCCCCTCCCTGCCCATCCGCTCTGGGTCCCACTTTCCCCTTTGTGTCAGGCCCACCCGACGGCTCCCCTCAGCTGTGACACCTGCAGCCGCTCTGTTTTGTGGGGGGAGGGGTCACAGCCTGAGATGCTGGGGGTTAGGGCTCACACAGACCTGGGGAGACACACTTCACCCCAGCGCAGACCCCAGCGCTGAGCGCAGGGCCTGACGGTTCGAGGCACGTTGGCAGGGCAAGCCCCCGTCGACCCGGGTCCTGGGGTCCGGCTTAGGAAAGAGAGGCGGGTGCCCCCCGTTCTGCTGGGCTGGTGCCCTCTGCTCGGGGCCTCGCTTGTGCCGTTTGCTGATAGTCATCACTCCTCGGGAGGACCACCTCCCCAGGCAGCCATTCCACGTGCCAGCCCTGCCCTGGCCTTCCCACCCGTCTCCCCGTCGGGCGCCGGACCCACGTGGCTCACCCACCCCTTGACCTGCTGGCATGGGCGCCCCTCTGCTCGGGTCCCCTCTTTCCTGCCTCACGCCCCGTCCTGGGCTCCCTGGCACAGCCGGCCTCTCCTCCCCGGCCTCTTCCAGGACCATTCCCAGGACATCTCTGCACGTCTGTCATTCTGTCCCTGACTCTATGTCTCTCTGTCTCTCTTCCCCACTCTTGCCCAGACCNCTTAGACTCCACCAGAAAATTACTAGAACTAATCAATGACTATAGTAAAGTTGCAGGATATAAAATTAACACAGAGAAATCCCTTGTATTCGTATACACTAACAATGAGAAAACAGAAAGAGAAACTAAGAAATCCATTCACCACTGCAGTGAAAAGAATAAAATACTTAGGAATAAATCTACCTAAAGAAGCAAAAGACCTATGTGTAGAAAACTATAAAACACTGATGAAAGAAATCAAACAGGACACAAAAAATTGAGAAATATACCATGTTCATGGATCAGAAGAATCAATATAGTGAAAATGAGTATACTACCCAAAGCAATCNTCTGCACCCCTAGATCCCGCCCCCCAGATCTGTGGCATCTCTTCCTCCCTAGCTGCTAACAATTACCTGTTACATATTTAATCACGGGGACAACTTCCCTCACCCTGGATGTGTGGGCTTCTTCACTCTCGAGTTTGTATCGTTAAAAGACCTCTCTCGGTTTTCGATTGATTGGATAGGTCTAATAGTTCATGAGCCTCCCTGAACCAGGAGAGACATTATTTGTGACTATCAATAATTATTTTCTTATTAATGTAATTAAAGATCTCATTCTTTGCTATCTCAGAGCCTAGGAGAGATAAATCTTCCAATTATCTTCACTTTCGAGCTCTTTTTTTTTCTCTTCAAAATATCTCTAATTATCACTCTTGCTACCAGTATAATCAGCTTGCATAAATTGGATCTATTCTTAGCCGTGGCTCAGCCAGGCCCGCATCCTGCTTCTAGCACTTTGCGTGCTATGGGGATAAATTCTAAGCTAACACACCCACTCGACACACAGCCCAGAATGAAAGGACCAAGCTAAAATCACATATGTACATAGAATTTGACTCAGAAGAGTCTAAACACACAGCAGAAGCAAGGTGGGTTACTCTGCTGTCCAGCGGGGCCCGTCCCCGACCCATCACTCCAGGAGTCACGCTGATGACGGACGCGGCTGCAGCTGCTTCTACTGACGTCTGACCCGACGGCTCAGGCCGGCCTAGTCCATTCCTTACCTACGCTCTGTTTCCAGGGTCTCGGGAGCTGCAGGGGAGCCGCACCCTCCCCCTATCCTCACAGAGGTTCTCAGGAACACGTTGCCAGTGTCCAGCCCACTCCGAGTCCAGCAGGACTCACAGAAGGACACAGGGGCCGCAGAGCAGGGAGACGGGAGGGGATCTGAGGAGTCCAAAGGAGGGGGAGGCTGCCCAGAGAGGAGGCCCACCTTTCAGAAAAACCACCTCTACTCTTGCCCAGCACGCCTGGGCCCGTCCCAGCACTCCCGACCCTGCTCCACTGTCCGAGGCATCGTAACCCCCTCCCGAGCGCTACTCAAGGCTGCTCTCAGGACTCCTGGTCTGTGGACACCAGAGCCCAGCGGAGACGCCCTGGAAGCGTTCTCCAGCGTCCACAAGGCTGCTGTTGGCATCTCTGCGGCCAGGACTGGTCAGGACAGTGAGACCACGACCAGCCTCTCTAACAAAACCACGACGTCTCAGCTGTACGACACCTACTGTGCGTCCTGGCCTCTGCGGCTGTTAACCCAGGTGCCCTCCTCCTCAGCATCTGGTCAGGACGTCACTTGCCCGCTTTACACTCCAGGCCCGGCGGAGCGCGCTCCCTCGATGGTGGGCCTCGGCAACGCGGCCTGGGACTTGGAGCCACCCTCTGGACCCGCTAGCCCGAGAGGCCTCAGGGAGCGACCTCAGTGTCAGTCATGTCTCGGAGAGGCCAACGGAGCCGGCAGGCCTGGGCCACCGTGAGTGACTGTTCTCAAACGAGGCCCCGTGGCAGGCTGGGGCGCTTGGCTCGGCCACCTCCTAGGTCTGCGCGCCCTCAAGTCAGTTGTTTTGTAACGACTCAGCTGTCCCCACCCTAACATGCTCTTAAATTCGGGTCCTGCCCAGTGTGTGACGGTGGGGGTATTTGCCTGGAAGCCGCACCCGAGCTCTGTCTGGCTGTGGACACCCGGCCCATCCTGCACTGGAGTCAGGAGCCCGGTTCCCATGGCGACCGTGTCCGCCTGCCCCCTGGGGGCTTGCTGCCGTCACCTCCCTCCCAGGGAAGGCGCAGCCAGTCTTCGGGGCCCCGCTGCGACCAGGGGCTGCGGCTGGAGCCGGGCAGGGGTGTGGCGCCCTGAGCGGGCCCCAGGGCTGTGTTTCGAGGCGCTGGCCCCCGCAGCAGGTGTCACAGGCTCCAGTCCTCCGGTCTGCAAGCTTAAGACTCAGGCACCCGCAGGCTCAGGCCTCCTGTGGCCGGGAGGGAGGGTCGGGTCCAGCCTCTCCCTGGGGGGCTCGATCCTCCCATGACCCCCTCCCTGCCCATCCGCTCTGGGTCCCACTTTCCCCTTTGTGTCAGGCCCACCCGACGGCTCCCCTCAGCTGTGACACCTGCAGCCGCTCTGTTTTGTGGGGGGAGGGGTCACAGCCTGAGATGCTGGGGGTTAGGGCTCACACAGACCTGGGGAGACACACTTCACCCCAGCGCAGACCCCAGCGCTGAGCGCAGGGCCTGACGGTTCGAGGCACGTTGGCAGGGCAAGCCCCCGTCGACCCGGGTCCTGGGGTCCGGCTTAGGAAAGAGAGGCGGGTGCCCCCCGTTCTGCTGGGCTGGTGCCCTCTGCTCGGGGCCTCGCTTGTGCCGTTTGCTGATAGTCATCACTCCTCGGGAGGACCACCTCCCCAGGCAGCCATTCCACGTGCCAGCCCTGCCCTGGCCTTCCCACCCGTCTCCCCGTCGGGCGCCGGACCCACGTGGCTCACCCACCCCTTGACCTGCTGGCATGGGCGCCCCTCTGCTCGGGTCCCCTCTTTCCTGCCTCACGCCCCGTCCTGGGCTCCCTGGCACAGCCGGCCTCTCCTCCCCGGCCTCTTCCAGGACCATTCCCAGGACATCTCTGCACGTCTGTCATTCTGTCCCTGACTCTATGTCTCTCTGTCTCTCTTCCCCACTCTTGCCCAGACCCCAGGGAGTGCCCCTTTCAGAAGCGGCCATGTCCCCCACAATGCCCCTCACTGCCTCCCGCTCAGGAGTCTGCAGTAACAGCTGTGACCCCTCCGGTCAGCACGGGGCTCGCCCCCGACCACCGCCCAGGTCCGCATGCACTGAGCTGCGCCCTGTCCTGCTAAGGCTGCCCCGCCAGCCTTCTGCCTTCAGGTCACCCACCTTCCCTGGCGCCCTGCAGACCTCAGGGTCCACCCCCCTGGGCCCCCGCTGCCTACCTGCTCTCAGAGTCTGCAGCCCGGCCTTTCCTCCAGCCCCTCCCATGGGTCTAGCGCTCCCCTCCCCAGCAGGTCTCATGGACCTGCTGACTGAGGCCCTGGGGAGCTATGGGCTCCTGAGGGCAAGAACGGGCCCTCCGGGCTTTGTGTCCCAAACTTACCCCAGCCCCTGGGCAGGGCGGGATCCTGAGGGTGTCTGGAATGACCCCCAGACATTCTCCACTGGGACCGGACACCGGCTTCTACAGCTCATGGAGGAAGGTCTGCCTGGCATGCCGTCAGGCCCCACGGAGGCTCCCAAGGGGGGCCAGGAAGCAGCGGTGGGCATGCTGCTTCTGCAGCGGGGAGCTCGGCCGAGCCCTTCCAGGAGACGTGGGGGGCGCACCGGGCAGGCGGCCCCTGCTGTGACGCCTGGACCTGGGCCCGGTGACTCTACTCTGCCTCAGTTTCTGCACACGCACGTGGGTGGGGGAATGATAAGGCCAGGGGCTGCCTCCTGGGGCTGCGAGGACCAGTGAGACGGGAGCGGGCGGGCCCCCAGGACATGGCGGCTGGTGGGACCCCCGCACCCCCTCCTCTCAGAGCTGCTCCGAGGATGGGTCCAGGTGCTCCCCTCACACCAGGACAGGGAAACGCCTCCTCGTGTTTGCCAACAGGGCTGGTGAGGCTGCCTTGCTTTTGTTGTTTAATAATCTATTTTATTTTACGAAAACAGTTCAGTACTTCTATTTTTTCAGTCCAGGTTGAATACAGTTTTTAAAACAAAAACAAAGTCTACAAAAGCTTAAAAATTATCTTGCCTTTCTTTTTAAAAAGTTTTATTTTATACTGGTGTAGAATTAATTTCCAAGGTGGTGTTAATTTCAGGGGCACAGCAAAGTGGTTCAGTTATACATGTATCTGCTTCCTCAGATTCTTTTCCCATCTAGGTTGTTTACAGAAGAATAAGCAGAGTTCCTGTGCTTTGCAGAGTGAGTGCTAAGTCGCTTCAGTTGTGTTGGACTCTGCAACACCACAGACTGTAGCCCGCCAGGCTCCTCTGTCCATGGGATTCTCCAGGCAAGAATAATGGAGTGGGTTGCTGTGCCCTCCTCCAGGGGGTCTTCCCGGGCCAGGAACTGAACCTGCATCTCTTGTGTCTTTGGCATTGGCAGGCGAGTTCTTTACCATAGCGTCACCTGGGAAGCCCTAAAATCGACTGCGCTGGCCAGGAGTCGAACCCGGGTCAGCTGCTTGGAAGGCAGCTGTGTTCACCACTCTACCACCTTGTTAAAGCCTGGGGAAGAAACTGTCTTCTGCTTGTTTAGATCTCTGCTTACAGACACAACACGGCCAGAGAGCCGACCCATCCCACAGGGGCTCTCGCCAAAGATCCTGCTGACATTTACCTCCAGGTGAAGGATTCTTCCCTCTTTGGCCTTGAGACAAACGAGTAAGTTTTGTTTTTGTTTCAAGGTGAAAGTCACGCTCCTGGGCCAGCGTCCTTTTTTGCCTAGGCCACCAGGAAGCCCAGGGCCCAGCCTCAGCCCTCCTCACGTCTGTTCGAGGTGGGCCTGCTTCTGTCTGGTTCCAGGGTCTGCCTTCTGGAGGCGGGGTTGTCCTCCAGGGGTTGGGGGTGTGGAGAAGAGTCCTCAGGGCTAAGCTGATGGAGCCCCTCTCCCCTGACCCTCTCGTCTGCTTTAAGCCTCCACCCTAGCACCTAATCTCCATCCTACACGAGTTTCTTCTGACTCTCCTTAGACTGCACAGCGCTGGACAAGCCTTCGTAAATACGAAACCGGCTCGGAATGTTCTGGCTTCACCATGCAGCATCGAAAAAGATCGGTGGGATCCAGAGCTTAGACATTTAAATCCTTTGTAAATAACTGCAGCGAATGCATGAATCAGAGAAGTGTGCTTTAAGTTGGGCCACCTGCTTCTTTCAGTATTGCCTTTTATTTGAAAAACAGGCAAACAGAGAAGGACTGACATCTATTTGCTTTTTCTGTTGAGTATTTTAATGGTCTGCTCTGCCTGAGAAGACCTGATGTTGAGCTGAGGTTGATGGAAGCCGCAAGTGGACTTGTCGCAACAAGCCTTAGAAAGTTACTTTTGATGTGTTTTATTGAGATATCTGTGGTACTTTCCAATTATTTTCTGCCAAGAAAGGTAGTTCCTCACGAAACACGTCTTCTTTTGAAAACCGCAAGTGTGGCTTTGCCAGACCTCAGGCCCCACTTTAGTCTCCGGCAGACGTGTTCTGGAGAGGGAGGGTCACGTGGAATTGGGCTTCGGGTGCATGGGGGCACCCTACACACCCTCAGCCTAGGGAGGGGGAGGCCCGTGGGAGGTGCTGGTCCCTGGGCGTTTGCAGCACCACCAGCCTGGCTGGGGGCTGGCCCCCCAAGCCTGAGGCGGCTCCTGGCTCGGGGGAGATGCTGAGAGCAGGATGCCGCCTCCATACACGAGGCGCCCTGGCCCTGGCTCCTGGTGTGCGGGGTGGGGCCCGTGTAGACGCCTGCTCCAGGGGGAAGTGAGGTCCTCTCCTGGGCTTTTCTAAAGGTGGTTGAAGAGAGTCCGCAGACACGGAGACAACGGGCGGGAGGTGTTCTCAGATCAGGTGGAAACCACATGAAAGGCTCCTTGGAGGAGGAGCCGGGTTTGGACTTGACTTGGCGGCGGGAAGGGGCTGAGCCGCGAGGGCCGGATGAGGGCAGCCAGGAGGGGCCGGGA
>SJYV01012955.1:403785-449759 GCA_006410875.1 Neotragus pygmaeus | reverse complement strand
CCGGGAGTGGGGGCGGATTGTTGGCGGGGGTGGGGGGGGCTCCTGGTGAGGAGAGGCTGCTCCGTGGACAAAGCGGGGGTTTTGCTGAAAGGGCCTGGTGCTAAACGCTGAGCGGGGAAAAGAGAGGCAGGCCAGAGGTGCGGGAATCCTCTCCGGGGCCACTGAGGGGGCCACACTGGGACCCCTCCCCCGACCGCCTGAGCCCCGTCACCCAGGGCTCTTGACAAAGAGGATGAAAGCAGCCAGCGCGTGGAAAAGTCCCTTTTTATAAGCTGACACTTTATGAAAGGACAGCAGGCATCGGGAGCGTGCAGCTGTCAGAGTCCCCGGGGCGAGCTCACGCCCACCCGGGGGCCACTCACCGGGGCAGGCAGTGGCCGGAGGGCTGGGTCCAAGGGTGGGGGTCGGGCCACGCGCTTGACCCGGCAGTGTGAGCCTGGGCGCCCCATCTGGCCAAGATGAAGTCTGCCTGTCCTTCCTGGGCGCTCAGTCTGGTCTGGAAGTCAGGGTGGTGGGAGGAGCCCCCTGCCCCTGTGCCTGCAGCGTTTCCTGGGCCCCCGATCCGTGCTGGGCCTCTCTGAGCTCAGCCTGGCAGATGCGGGGTCGACTCCGACATCCCCTTTCCTTGTCTCTCCCTGGGGAGAGAGCCCGGAGCCCGGGGCTGGGATCGCTGCCTCGGGCTCCGGTCGCCCCCTCCAGTCTGTCTTCTGTGTCCCCCACCAGTGGTGACCCCGGGCGCTCACTGGGATGGTAAACGGCCCAGACCGCTGAGCTGCAGTGGACACCTTGACCTCCGGCAGGGTCCCCAAGTCCCTGTAGGCTGAGTCAGAGCAGGGGACGCTGTGGTCGTCCCTGGGTGGACCTGCGTGGAAGCTATCGTGTGTCATCCGCGATGGCTGTGACCCGCCCCGGCACATGGAACACGTGATGCAGTGGGTCCCCTGTGTGCCCACCCCTTGGGTGCCTGGGACCTGCTGATGTCTGCCTGGGCTCCTCACCCTCTCTTATGGAAGGGTGGCAAGGTTTCTCTCAGTGGGAAAGATGTGTGGCGGGAACCACATGGCCAAGCGTTGCAGCCAAGGGACTCACCGCGTCAGAACTGTCAGCTGCAGAGAGGGGCTCCGGGCAGCCCCCGAGCTGTGGTCGAAGCCCCTTCCCTCCGCTCTTTCTCCCCTTGACGGGTGAGGTGGAGCGAGTGCACGCTGGCCTCTGGGGCTGCCTCTCGTCCTGCTTGGTCTCTGGGTCTCCCGGTCGGTGCCCTGGTGATTCTGAGGGGCCCAGGGCACCTTGCTCCCTGGGTCTGCACAGGATCACCCTGTGGCCACTTTCTTGAGTTCCCCTTTCAACAGCGTCTTTGCTGCTGTATCCCGCATCCCTCTGTGAGTTCTAGATGAGCCCCTAGAACTCGCTTTCAAAACCCTCGCCATCAAAGCTGTTACAGTAGGATGAAGGGCCTCTCTCTGCTCTCACACATTTATTCGTTAAGATGCCTTTTGGCCTAAATCACGCCGTGCCTTGCCAAGCGGTGCTCCCACCTGGCGTCCAGGTCTCTGCTGCCAAGGGGGGCTCCCTGTGGCTGCACGCGGGCCTTGGGGGCTCCTACCTGTCTCAGGCCCGGAGCCCGGGGCTGGGATCGCTGCCCCCTGCCGCCCCCCACCAGCGTGTCCATGCAGGCCTCTCTCAGAAGGGGCCAGGTCAGCTGACCCGAACTGTGTGCGTGGATGGGCGTGTGACGTGCATGGGCAGGCACATGTGATGTGCGTGCCTGGGGCTCGGTCTGAATTCACTGATGAACGTGGGTGCGTGCAGTGCGAGGTCAGGGTGAGGCTCGCTGGGGCGGGCAGCCGAGTCTGGAAGTCGAAGGAGGAAGTGGGGTCAGGTCTGAACCTGCATCCGATGGGGAGCGGGCGTGTGGGCTGCAGGCCGCGTGCCGGCTGCAGGAACCTGCCGGGCAGGTGCTGGGGGCACGCACCACCACTGGGGCGGCCCCTCTGCGCTGCCGCCTACCCGGAGTCTCCCAGGCGGCCCTGCCACCTTACCCAAGTCCACCTGGGCCCACGGGAGGGCCAAGGGAGCCCCAGGGGGTCAGCCTGCTGCCCACGGCCCCCTACCCCCCGAGCATGTGTCCACATCACACCTATCCGCTCCTTGGCGCCCTCGGTTCTGGAAGTTCCCTGACACCTTCTTCCCGTGGGGATCAGCCCTGGCTGGGACAGAGGGGCTGTGGAGGGCAGGGTGGGTGGATGATGGCCCACTGTCCAGGGCTTGGGGTGTTCCGTAGCAGGTGGGGCCCGGCCTCAGATGCCCCACGCGGCCCGCTGATGTGGCCTGTCCCTGGCTTGGGCCCACGGCTCTCATTTCCGCGTTCATCGTCATGCTCTCCTGCTCTGCCTGACTTGTGAAGGGTCTGATTCTGCCTCTGCTTCACGAGCCCAGTGAGAGCTGGCGACGCTGAGCTGAGGGCACGCTGGGCCCCGGGCCCTCCCCCGAGACCTCCACCTTCCAGAACTGTCACCTCGTCTCATCCCAATGGCCACGTTCAGGCCTGAAGGAATAACTGCTCCTTTTATCATTTAAACCACCCTTTGTTTCTTTTCACTACGAATTTTCAATGCAAAGGTGGAAGACGAGGGGAGAAAGCCAGCTCAACATTCAGAACACAGAGGATGTTGCCACTTTAACATGGAGTACACCTACCTTCCTGAGTCCCCAGGCAGAATACATCATCAGAGCCCTTCTGGCCAGGTGATGGTGTGAATGGGATGGTGGTCTGCCCTGAGCCCCTACCAAGGTCGCATGCCTCACGTGAGGGCGCCGGGCCCCAGCGCTCTTGGGCGCTTGGGAGCTTTCTGAGATGCTGGTGGTGCGGCTGTGAAGTGAAGATACAGTGCCATCAGACTCCAGACTCCTGCACCCAGTCCCTGCCGAGGAAGACGAAGCTCAACGTGGCAGCAGAGAGCTGACACCAGGTCTCACCCGCTCTGCGTGTTTCCCTGGTATATGCGTGTGCGCACGCGTGTGTGTGGTCCCGTGCAGCCTCATCACGGGTGTGGGGTCTGTGTCCACGGCACAGTCAAGGCAGCCCAGTCCCGGGCCCCATCCGGGTCCCCCCATGCCCCGCCCTCACTTCACAGCTGTTCCCGTTGCTCCTCTCGCATTCTGAGATCAGAAAGAGTCCCCGCGGCACCTGTGGGGCCAGGCTTCCACCCACCAGGTGGTCTCGTCTATCACTGGCCCCTCCCACCTCCCGTCCAGCCGCTTTGGTCACCCGTTGGCCAGGGAAGGACGTGGTGACCGGTTCCCATCTGGGCCGCTGTGGACGGGCCTGTCCTGAGCATTCGTGCCAGGGCTCCGGGTGAGCCACATGCACACACTTTTCAGGAGCAGAAGATGCCACCTGAACCCCCAAGTGGGTGACGAGCACTGGCTGACCCAGGCAGCACCGTGGTTCTTTGGGGTCTGAAAGTTTGAGCGTCCACTTTGCTGCTTTCTAGTGGTGTAACCTTAGATCCGCGAGCAACACGTGCCCAGACTCGACTTCCTCCTCTGGGAAATGGGTTGATGAAGATGTGTGCTCTGCAGGCTCCTCATCGCCACTGAATCAGCTCGCTGGTGACCTACCCTCAGCACGGCAGCCCAGGTGGCCGCTGTCGCTGCCCCGGGGGAGGGTGGCCCTTCTCCTCCCTCCCGCCCCGCTTTGTTTCCGGAGGCGGGACAGCCTCTCCCGCCTCCTTGCTGACCTCTTGGTAGATCCCTGCACTGAGAAAACGTGTTCTTACTCATTTTATAGGTGCTCTTATCAAAAAGCACCACTCCTTCAACTTTGCCTTCATAAGGAGGATTATTTCCTCTTTCTTCCTAAAGCAAAAACACCTCCTGCCAAGGTAGGGACATTTTTATGGTCCATTTGAACCTAAATGTGTCATGTAGGTTCATAAGAGGCACAGCTGGCGCCAAATCCCGAGGACCCACATGCACACACAGAGGGCCCTTCCCAGCCTCAGCCACGCAGGGGGAGAGGGGCTGCCCAGAGATGTCCCTGGGGGAGGTCTCATCCGGCTGCCCAGACTCAGCTGGCCCTGGCTGGAGCTCGGGGCTGGGGGAGGGAAGCGGGGCCCACGCCACCCCCGAGTGGCTCCCCTAGCGCCGTCCTGAAGTGAAGCCTTCTAGCTTGGAAACGAGCCGCAGGACCCTGACTCCGGTCTAGGGCTCACATGGGAACCGTCCAAGGCATCGATCGTGATGCTCCTCTGGAAGAAGATCCCCTCAAAACAAAAATGTCCCTCCAAACAGAACTTTTTGTTCTAAGGGAGAACTTGTTACGGAACCAGAAGTCAGGGCGTCTGCTTTTATTTTTCAGTTTTAGGGTCTTTTTATAGTAATTTTGGCAGAATGTGATGCGACGCTTTCAGTGCAATAGCGTGAGAAGAGAGGGAAGTACGGACTTTGTCCCCAGCCCACAGCTAGTGCTGCTGAAGCAGGGACAGAGCGGCTCCCAGGCCAGGGTGGGGGTCTGGGAGAGGCAAGCGAGGCTGAGGGCGAGTCTGTGATACAGGCAGACGGTGGTGCTGGCGTGGACCGTGTGTGCCTTTACGTGTGAGCTCAGCACGGTGACGATGAGCACGTGCGCCTCTCTCTTTATCAACTGTCTGCTGGGGGGCGGGCGGGATGGCCCCTATGTAGCACACCTCCGTAGCAGGGCCCCTTGTCTCGTGGGGCCAGAGAAGTCATTTCCTGAGGCCCAGGGAGACGCAGTGTGTACACCCGTCCCCAATACCTGTGGTCTCAGGTGGGGATCCTGAGAAGCTGGGTCTCCTCCCTGCGGCTGGCTGCCCTCAATTTTCACTGTTGCTATTTTCTGGAAAGTGAAAGTGAAGTCGTGTCAAACTCTTTGCGACCCCGTGGACTGTAGCCCACCAGGCTCCTCAGTCCATGGGATTCTCCAGGCAAGAATACTGGAGCGGGTTGCCATTTCCTTCTCCAGGGGATCTTCCCAACCCAGGGATCGAACCCAGGTCTCCCACACTACAGGCAGACTCTTTAGCGTCTGAGCCACCCGGGAAGCCCTCATTTTCTGGAAACGAGACGCAAACGTCACTTTCGAATGCTTCAAGGCGAGAAGCAGTACGGGGCGCGCGCCCGGAGCCTCAGCAGCCCAGACCCTACGTGCGCGGCCCTCGGGCTCCGGGCGGGGCTGCGCTGCCCCCGGGCCTCGCGAGCGCCCCGTGCAGCTGCCCCGGCGGCTGCCCGCGTCGTCGGGGAGTCAGACGCCGCGGGCGCGGGTGCCGCGGAGGAAGCCTGGCGCGGCTGTCGCGCTGCTTCCGGGGCCCTGGGGCCCAGGGGGGCAGGTGGCTTCCCCAGCACACGGGTGGGACGTCTGCCCTGGGTTTGGGGTCCCCTGTCCCCATGTGAGCGACGGTCCCCACACCTAGCGAGACGACAGTCAGGGTGGGCGCCAGGCGGTCGGGGCGGGCTCAGCTCAGGGGGAGCCGGGCCGAGGCTCGCTGTGGCCGCGTCCGCGTCCGGTCTCCGCACGGCTCCGCGGGGCCCCGTCTGACTCTGGGAAGCGGGGTCTGCTTCCCCGGTGACTTCCGAGGGCACTGAGGCTTCGCAGGAAACTCTCCTGCCCGTGGTGAGGGGTGGGGGACCTGCGGGTGCTCCAGGGGCGGCCGGCCCCGCCATGGCCACGAGCATCCCGCATCCCTGGCGGAGGCGGCTCTGCCTCGCTCCCGGGCTCAGTTTCCCGTGTTCCGAGGGAAGTATCACCCCGTCCTCTGGGTCCCCCATGGCGGTCTCAATGTCACGCCCGCGGCTCGTGTTTGGGGAGCAGCCTCCACAGCCAGAACGTTCTCCTGCTCGCGCCCAGCCCTGGGGGCGCGTGATGAAAAGCGGCCCGTAGCCGGGACAGGTCAGCCCCCGGCAGCCCAGTGCGCGGGGTTGGGGAAGGTCGGCTTCCCAGGGCCCCCGCGCTGCTCGGCAGACCCGGTCACCCGTTCCTCAGGGGTCCCGCCCCGCCCCACCCGCGCTGACTCTTCTGCCCGCTGCGCCCTGGCCCCTCTGCACGGGAGGAGGCGGGTCTCGCAGGCCCCTTGGATGATCAGCCCGGTGCAGTGCCTCCGCCTCGCCCGAGTGCCAGCTCTCTGTCCCTTACCCTCCAGGGGTGCGGGGCACAGCTGACCAGCTCCCTCGGCCTCGCCACTGCCGCCTCACTCTCTGATGCCCCCGTTTTGCTGGCTTCGCGTCTTTCTCTAGCTCTGCCATTCAGGGGACACAGGAGACGCATCCCTGGGTCGGGAAGATCCNAGGCGGGACAGCCTCTCCCGCCTCCTTGCTGACCTCTTGGTAGATCCCTGCACTGAGAAAACGTGTTCTTACTCATTTTATAGGTGCTCTTATCAAAAAGCACCACTCCTTCAACTTTGCCTTCATAAGGAGGATTATTTCCTCTTTCTTCCTAAAGCAAAAACACCTCCTGCCAAGGTAGGGACATTTTTATGGTCCATTTGAACCTAAATGTGTCATGTAGGTTCATAAGAGGCACAGCTGGCGCCAAATCCCGAGGACCCACATGCACACACAGAGGGCCCTTCCCAGCCTCAGCCACGCAGGGGGAGAGGGGCTGCCCAGAGATGTCCCTGGGGGAGGTCTCATCCGGCTGCCCAGACTCAGCTGGCCCTGGCTGGAGCTCGGGGCTGGGGGAGGGAAGCGGGGCCCACGCCACCCCCGAGTGGCTCCCCTAGCGCCGTCCTGAAGTGAAGCCTTCTAGCTTGGAAACGAGCCGCAGGACCCTGACTCCGGTCTAGGGCTCACATGGGAACCGTCCAAGGCATCGATCGTGATGCTCCTCTGGAAGAAGATCCCCTCAAAACAAAAATGTCCCTCCAAACAGAACTTTTTGTTCTAAGGGAGAACTTGTTACGGAACCAGAAGTCAGGGCGTCTGCTTTTATTTTTCAGTTTTAGGGTCTTTTTATAGTAATTTTGGCAGAATGTGATGCGACGCTTTCAGTGCAATAGCGTGAGAAGAGAGGGAAGTACGGACTTTGTCCCCAGCCCACAGCTAGTGCTGCTGAAGCAGGGACAGAGCGGCTCCCAGGCCAGGGTGGGGGTCTGGGAGAGGCAAGCGAGGCTGAGGGCGAGTCTGTGATACAGGCAGACGGTGGTGCTGGCGTGGACCGTGTGTGCCTTTACGTGTGAGCTCAGCACGGTGACGATGAGCACGTGCGCCTCTCTCTTTATCAACTGTCTGCTGGGGGGCGGGCGGGATGGCCCCTATGTAGCACACCTCCGTAGCAGGGCCCCTTGTCTCGTGGGGCCAGAGAAGTCATTTCCTGAGGCCCAGGGAGACGCAGTGTGTACACCCGTCCCCAATACCTGTGGTCTCAGGTGGGGATCCTGAGAAGCTGGGTCTCCTCCCTGCGGCTGGCTGCCCTCAATTTTCACTGTTGCTATTTTCTGGAAAGTGAAAGTGAAGTCGTGTCAAACTCTTTGCGACCCCGTGGACTGTAGCCCACCAGGCTCCTCAGTCCATGGGATTCTCCAGGCAAGAATACTGGAGCGGGTTGCCATTTCCTTCTCCAGGGGATCTTCCCAACCCAGGGATCGAACCCAGGTCTCCCACACTACAGGCAGACTCTTTAGCGTCTGAGCCACCCGGGAAGCCCTCATTTTCTGGAAACGAGACGCAAACGTCACTTTCGAATGCTTCAAGGCGAGAAGCAGTACGGGGCGCGCGCCCGGAGCCTCAGCAGCCCAGACCCTACGTGCGCGGCCCTCGGGCTCCGGGCGGGGCTGCGCTGCCCCCGGGCCTCGCGAGCGCCCCGTGCAGCTGCCCCGGCGGCTGCCCGCGTCGTCGGGGAGTCAGACGCCGCGGGCGCGGGTGCCGCGGAGGAAGCCTGGCGCGGCTGTCGCGCTGCTTCCGGGGCCCTGGGGCCCAGGGGGGCAGGTGGCTTCCCCAGCACACGGGTGGGACGTCTGCCCTGGGTTTGGGGTCCCCTGTCCCCATGTGAGCGACGGTCCCCACACCTAGCGAGACGACAGTCAGGGTGGGCGCCAGGCGGTCGGGGCGGGCTCAGCTCAGGGGGAGCCGGGCCGAGGCTCGCTGTGGCCGCGTCCGCGTCCGGTCTCCGCACGGCTCCGCGGGGCCCCGTCTGACTCTGGGAAGCGGGGTCTGCTTCCCCGGTGACTTCCGAGGGCACTGAGGCTTCGCAGGAAACTCTCCTGCCCGTGGTGAGGGGTGGGGGACCTGCGGGTGCTCCAGGGGCGGCCGGCCCCGCCATGGCCACGAGCATCCCGCATCCCTGGCGGAGGCGGCTCTGCCTCGCTCCCGGGCTCAGTTTCCCGTGTTCCGAGGGAAGTATCACCCCGTCCTCTGGGTCCCCCATGGCGGTCTCAATGTCACGCCCGCGGCTCGTGTTTGGGGAGCAGCCTCCACAGCCAGAACGTTCTCCTGCTCGCGCCCAGCCCTGGGGGCGCGTGATGAAAAGCGGCCCGTAGCCGGGACAGGTCAGCCCCCGGCAGCCCAGTGCGCGGGGTTGGGGAAGGTCGGCTTCCCAGGGCCCCCGCGCTGCTCGGCAGACCCGGTCACCCGTTCCTCAGGGGTCCCGCCCCGCCCCACCCGCGCTGACTCTTCTGCCCGCTGCGCCCTGGCCCCTCTGCACGGGAGGAGGCGGGTCTCGCAGGCCCCTTGGATGATCAGCCCGGTGCAGTGCCTCCGCCTCGCCCGAGTGCCAGCTCTCTGTCCCTTACCCTCCAGGGGTGCGGGGCACAGCTGACCAGCTCCCTCGGCCTCGCCACTGCCGCCTCACTCTCTGATGCCCCCGTTTTGCTGGCTTCGCGTCTTTCTCTAGCTCTGCCATTCAGGGGACACAGGAGACGCATCCCTGGGTCGGGAAGATCCCCTGGAGGAGGGCATGGCAAGCCACTCCAGTATTCTTGCCTGGAGAATCCCATGGACAGGGGAGCCTGCCGAGCTACAGTCCATGGGGTCACAAAGAGTCAGACACGACTGAGAGACAGTACACAATTCTCAAATATTTTCCTACAGGACTCCTTTACATGCTGAAAAATTACTGAGGACCACAAAGAGTTTGTGCTTATTACAGAGGAAATGAAAAATGAATCGATTATTTATGAATGAATTTTAGAGAACTTATTAATTCATTTATAAGTAGCAATAAGAAACCCAGTACATAGGAACATGCTGTGATAGAAATAACTACATTTTCCAAAAGGCAAAGGTTTTAATGAGAAGGCTGGTGTTGATTTATGTTTCTGCAAATGTCTGGCTTGAAACAAGATTGCTGGATTCTCACATTTGCTTCTGTATGTAGCTTTTTAACAGAAAAACAGCTTTCATAGGGTATTATTTACATACTATACAATTTGCTGATGCAAATGGAACGATGCAGTGTTTTCAGTATATTCGCAGAGATGTGCAACCACCATCATGCTTAACTCCATCACCCCCTAAGGACAACCCACTGAAAATGAGTGAAGAATCCGCAGAACAGACGTTTCTGCAGAGAAGACATTAGCATGGCCAATAAGCACGTGCAAAGGCTGTGCTAACTGTGCTTTCAACATCCCTGCTAGCCGCCAGGGACATGCTCACGACGTCCAGAGAGGTCTGACTTCATACCCACGAGGATGGCCGCAGTCACGGAGGCGGACAACAGTGAGAGCTGATGAGTGGACGAGGATGGGAGAGCTTGTGGCCCTCAAACACGCTGGGCAAAGGAAAGTGTGCAGCCGCTTCAGAAAGCAGGTCAGCAGCACCTCGACGTCAAACAGAGCTACCCTATGACCTTGCGATTCCCCTCCTAGGTGTATCAGCTGAGATATGTGAACACATGGCCGCACAAACACTTGCACATAAATGCTCATAGCAGCTTTATTGATCATTGCCAGAAAGTCGGGAAAAGCTGAATGTCTATCAGCGGACAAAGGAATAAACAAAATGCGACCTATCTATACAATGAAACATTATCAGTTATAAAAAGGAATGAACAGCAGCTTGATGAACCCAGAAGATATGATGCTAAGTGAGAGAAGCCAGCCACAGAAGATCACCTTTTATAAAATTCCATTTAAATGTAAAATCCAAAATAGGGAAATCCATACAGACAGTGTACCTGTGGTTGCCTATGGCTAGGACGTTGGAAGGAAAGGAGAAGAGGCCGCCAGTGGAGATGGACTGTCTTTCATCTGCTCTCGCTGTCGTCCGCCTCCGTGACTGTGGCTGTCCTCGTGGGTATGAAGTCAGACCTCTCTGGACGTCGTGAGCATGTCCCTGGTGGCCAGCAGGGATGTTGAAAGCACAGTTAGCACAGCCTTTGCACGTGCTTATTGGCCATGCTAATGTCTTCTCTGCAGAAACGTCTGTTCTGCGGATTCTTCACTCATTTTCAGTGGGGTGTCCTTTTACCGCCATGCCGCAAGAGATTCTGGGTGTCAGTCTGTTCCCGGTTAGTCAGCTTGCAAATGTTTGCTCTCATTCTGTGACTGTCTTTTTCACTTTCTTGGTGCTGTCCTCTGAAACATTTCAATGAAACCCAAATTGTCTACTTTTCCCTTTGTTGCCTGTGTTTCTTATTGTCACATCCAAGAATGCAGGTTAAGGCCATGAAGATTTACTCCAATATTTTCTTCTGAGAGTTTTCTTGTGTTCGTTTTGCAGCTGTGTTAATGATTCACTGTGAGTTACTATCTGTATGTGGTGTGAGGTTGGGGTCTAAGTTCAATCTTTTGTGTGTGGCTATTCAGTGTCCACAGCACAGTTTGTTGAAAGAACCATTCTTCTTCCATTTAATTATCCTGGAGTCCTTGTTGAAAATCAGTTGATCACAGATGTGAGGGTGTGTTTCTGAGTTCTTGGTTCAACTTCGTTGGTCTACTTGTCTGTCCGTATGCCATTGCCACACTCTGTTGGTTACATAGTTTTCTAATAAGTTTTTAGTCAGGAAGTGTGTTTTCAGGCTTTATTCTTTTTCAAGATTGTTTAGACTATGATGGGTCCCTTTCATTTTCATGTGACGTTTAGGATCAGTGTGCAAAAGAAGCAGCTGGAATCTTTATGGGAATTGTGCTCAATCTGTAAATCATCATGGGAAGAATTGTCATCTCAACAAAATTAAGTCTTTCAATCCACAATCATAGGTTATATTCCATTAATTTCTTTTAATATTTTGTAGTTTTGGGGATACATGTTTTGTATATCTCTTCTTATGTTTTTCCCTAAGTATTTTATTCATTTAATGTGATTTTAAATGGAATTGCTCTCAGTTTCATTTTCAGATTGTTCTGTATAGAAATGCAGTAGATCTTTGTGTAGTGATTTTATATCCTACAACTTTGCTGAACTTGTTCATTATCTCTAGTGCTTTTTTCTAGATCTAGGTTATCTAATATGCTGGTATACAGTTTTCACACAGGGTCATGAAGAGTCGGACAAGACTGAAATGACTTAGCAGCAACGGTGGAAATTTGGGTTGTCAGATTGAGATTTTTCTTCTTTTTAAATATAAGTGGCTATATTTCTAAATTGTTTCTTAGTAACTGATCTAGGGCTCACAGTATATATCTTAACTGAAAATGTACTTCAGATTTATATTAAAAATTCATTGAAATGTTGAGGTGTGCCTCCCATGTAACTCCCTTTTGTGCTGTTATTAGCTAAATATGTTACAAACCCAACAATGCCTTAATATAATTATTTTATATAGTTAGATATCCTTTAAAGAAGCTTGTAGAAGAAAGGGGTGCAAGTATTTTTGATGTTTGTTATATTAATCTTCTTATTTACCGTTTCTCATTCTCAATTTATTGCTGCAGATTCAAGTTACCATCTGGTGTTTTTTACTCCAGTATAGCTTTACTACCACGCATCTCTTTTGTGTTGTTATTGTCAAATATATTCTGTTATAGGCCTTCCTAATTAATTATACACACATTATTTTATATGATTGCATTTTTAAATTGGTTAAGAGAAAAAAAGAAGATGTATGTAATTATATCATCTTTTATAACTGCATGCAGGCGGACACGACTGAGTGACTGGACTGACTGACTGATAGGCGTACCTTGGAGATATTGCAGGTTTGGTTCCAAACCACTGCAATAAAGTGACTATCCCAACAAAGCAGATCACGTGGATTTTCTGGTTTACCAGTGCACATGAAAGCTACGATTACACGATACTGTGGTCTAGTAAGCGTGCAATAGCGTTATGCCTAAAGAAAAACAATGTCCATACTTTAATTAACATACTTTATTTCTCAAAAATGCTAATGGTCCTCTGAGCCTTAAGTGAGTAGACATCTTTGTGCTGCTGGAGAGTCTTGCCACGTGACTCTGTTGACTGACTAGGATGGTGGTTGGTGAAGGTTGGTTGTGGCAATTTCTCAAAATAGGACAGCCACAATTTGCTGTATTGACTGTTCCTTTCATAAAGTACTTTTTGTAGCATGCAATGATTTTTGATAGTATTTTTACCCTCCGTACAGTTATTTTTCAGAATTGGAGTCCATCTTCTCAAACCCTGCCACAGCTTTATCAGCTAAGTTTATGTAATATTCTAAACCCTCTGTTGTCATTTCAAAAATCTTCACAGCATCTTCACAGGGGTGGGTTCCGTCTTAAGGAACCGCCTTCTTTGCTCACCCATAAGAAACAACTCTTCTGCACCCGCTGAAGTTTTATCACGAGGTTGCTGCAATTCAGTTACATCTTCAGGCTCCATTTCTAATTCCAGTTCTAGTGCCATTTCCACCACATCTGCGGTGACTTCCCTCACTGAGTCCTAAACTACGCAAGTCATCCACGAGGGCCGGAATCAACTTCTTCCAGACTCCAGTTAGTGTTGATACGTTGACCTCTTCCTATGAATCACAAATGTTCATAACGAATGTTCATAATGACATTTAGAATGGTGAATCCTTTCCAGAAAGTTTTCAACTTAACTTTCCCCAGATCCATCAGTAGACTATCTATGGTGACTATAGTTTTATGAAATATATTTCTTAAACAATATCGTTTGGGTTGAAATTGTTCCTTAATCCATGGGCTGCAGAATGGATGTGTTGGCAGGTCTGAAAACAACACAAATCTCTTGGTGCATACATCTCTGCCAGAGCTCCTGGGTGACCAGGGGCACCTGGTAATATTTTGAAAGAAATCTTTTCCCCAAGTAGTAGTTTTCAACAGTGGGCTTAAAATGTTTAGCAAATCATGTTGTAAACAGATGTGGCATCATCCAGGCTTTGCTGAATGCACGGGCATGTCAGATTTAGCGTGATCCTAAGGGTCCTACGATTTGCACAAGGTAAACGTGCACTGGCTTCACCTTGAAGTTGCAGCTGTGTTAGTTCCTAATAAGAGAGTCAGCCTGTCCTCTGAAGCTTCGAAGCCAGACACTGACTTCTCCTCTCTGTCTGTGAAAGTGCTAGATGGCATCTTTTCCCAGCATCAGGCTGTTTCACTTACACCGAAAATCTGTTGTTCCGTGCAGCCACCTTCTCTAATGATCTTAGCTGGATCTCCTGAGTGAGCTCTACATCAGCACTCGTGGCTTCCCCTTGCACTTTGGTGTTATGGAGATGGCTTATTTCCTTAAACCTCGTGAACTCACCTCTGCCCGCTTCAGACTTCTCCTCTGCAGCTTCCTCATGTCTCAGCCTTCACAGATCTGAAGTGAGTTGGGGTCTTGCCTGGATCAGGCTTTGGCTTAAGCCAGTGTTCTGGCTGATTCGTCTTCTATCCAGAACACTAAAATTTTTCCCCATATTAGCAACAAGGCTGCTTTGCTTTCTCACCGTTCATGTGTTCACTGAAGTAGCACTTTTAATTTCCTTCTAGAACTTTTCCTTTGCACCCACAACTTGGCCACTTGGCCCAAGAGGCCCAGCTTTCAGATGGCCAGTCTCTCACAATCCTTCCCCGCTAAGCATCCTCATTTCTAGCGTTTGATTTAAAGTGAGAGATGTACAATTCTTGCCCCACGTGAACACTTAGAGGCTGTCATTATTAACTGGCCTAGTGCAGTATAGTATCTCGGGAAGCAGCGAGGCCTGAGGGACAGGGGAACGGCTGGCTGGTGGAGCGGTCAGAGCACCCGCTACACTTAGTGATTGGTGCCGTTCTGGCTATTGGTGCCGTCTGGTATTGGTGCCGTTCCTGGCTCCTCAAAACAGTTTCAGTAGTGACATCAATGGTCACTGATCACTGCAACACATAAGAATAAGGTATAAAAGGTTGAAATGTTGCAAGAATTACCAAAATGCGACAAAGAGGCACAAAATGAGCCAATGCCATTGGAAAAATGGTGCCAATATCCCTGCCTGATGCAGGGCCGCCACAAACTTTCGGTCTGCGAAAAACACGGGATTTGTGGAGTGCAACAAAGCAAACTCAGCACAGCAAGGTGTGCCTGCTCCTGCCTCACCAGCCGTTGCCTTTTCCTGTGTGAGTCCTCATTGCCGTCTAGCTCCACCTGCTTTCAATCTGAAGATCTTCCTTTTGCATTTTTTCGGTATGCTGGGTGTATTAGCAACAAAGCTAGTATCCTTTTCTTCTCACTTATCTAGAAATGCCTACTGTACCTTGATGTTTCTAAGACAGCTTTGCTACGGGGAGGAGACCTGCTCGACAGTTCATTCCTTCAGCAATTCGGCTGTCATCCACTGCCTTCTGGCCACCGTTGTTTCTAATAAGAAGTTGCCTGTAAAGCTTACTGGAGTTCCTTTGTGTGTAATGAGTTGTCTCCCTCTTGCTGACTTCAAGACCTTCTTTATCTTTTAGCATTTTGAGTATGACGGGTCTGTGGATCTCACTGAGATTGTTGAGTTCTCAGCCGTGCAAAGAAACATTTCTGTATATCAAGTTTGGGAATATTTTTAGGCACTATTGTTTTGGAATAGGTTTTCTGTTTTTTTCTTTCCCCTCCTTCTTGCATTCCCATTATGCATATATTGTGAAAGTCACTCAGTCGAGTCTGACTCTTTGTGACCCGTTGGACTATACAGTCCATGGAATTCTCCAGGCTGGAATAGTGGAGTGGGTAGCCTTTCACTTCTCCAGCCTTTGATCTTCCCAACCCAGGGATCAAACCTAGGTCTCCCTCATTGCAGGTGGATTCTCACATTGCAAATTCCTGCATTTGCAGCTGAGCCACAAAGGAAGCCCGTGTGTATACCGGTATGCCTTATGTACCCTATGGAGCAGGGAATGGCAACCCACTCCAGTGTTCTTACCTGGAAAATTCCATGGTCAGAGGAGCTTGATGGGCTACAGTCCATGGGACTGTGAAGAGTCAGACATGCCCGAGCGACTGACACACACGTGTCCTGTGTTTCTCTAAGGCTCCGTTCATTTCCCTCCTTTTCTCTTTAGACTCCAAAGTAACTATCAGTCTGCCTTCAAGTTCACCCACTCTTTCTTTTGTCAGCTCAAATCTACCATTGAACTTCTTCAGTAAAATNTTCAGGGTGTTATAGGCTGTCCCTCCTGGGATTAGCAGGGAGTATTTCAACTTTGTAAAGCATTTCACATCTTTTCTCATAGTGGAGTTTCATAACACACCCCAGCAACTTGTCCAAATGCTGGCAGCAAAGCTTGAGATGGAATTCAGGGCTCCTGAGCCCCAGGGCCTGCTTCTTTCTCCACACCACGTGATTTTCTATATATAGAAAAATCCACACATTTGTGTCCCTCAGGTTCCAGTGAGTGACCTTGCCTTGTGCTCTGGGAGGTGTTTGGAGGCAGTCAGAGCAGTCTGGAAAAGCTTGAGGTCCTTGAAATAATAGACTGAAGTCAGCTGGCCTTTCTCCCTGGAGCACTGAGGGCTCATTTCTGCCTCTCATCTTCCCAAAGATGAAGACCTCCTGATAGCCTTCCCCAGCCCTTCCCTGTAGAGCCTGCATCTTACATTGGTTACAAGCTGTTTCGGTGTTTGTGCTTTATTTCCTCAAGGAGAACCAAGCTTCTGGAGGGGGAGCAGCCGCTTTCCCCCTTGCCTGGCACTCAGTGCTGGGTCACTGACACGGAGTAAATGCTCAACAAACTTTGCTGAACCACAGGCATGCTTGCGGGGTGAGGAAGCCGTGCTCTCTGAAATACACCAGAGGTAAATGATGTCCTGGGGCTGGCTTTTTCACAAACATAGGAATTTCCCTCAAGGTGGATCTTTTGCAGGACCTCCCAGGTGGCCCGTATGCTGACCCCATGCTGCAGCAAGTGGGCAAATTCTCAGGACACTCTGGGAACGCCTCTTTTGGAAACGATTTGGGCATGTCTTTGGATTAGCCGCAATGTTGGTCTCCTTCGAAGGTATACTAGGAGTTTGGAAATGGCTAGGTCGTTTGAAGCCAGCACTTATGAGAAAGGTTAATAATCCGGATGATGCTATTTTTGAATATGGAAACAAATATAAAAGTTAAATGACGATAAAGCAACTCACTAGAGTTTTCATTATGCTTCGTATTATTTATTGAAGGGAAAAGGTTCAGTCGAATTTGTCTTACTATAAACCAAGCACCGTGTCTCACCGAACATCTAAATGTCTTGAATATACCTCCAATTGCTTGAGGTCAGGGATCTTATCTTCGCCTCTGTCCTTCCTTAAGACACAGTGCTTGGCACATGGTCAGTGTTCAATAAGAGACTTCAATAAATGAAGGAGCAAATGACCTTGGCTGCAATAGACAAAATCAGCATAATTATTTTATAGCAAAGTGCATGTGTGTGCATTTATTCTTAAAGCCCAATGTGCACTGTCACAAAAGGAGGCTGAAAGAATCACTTTTTATGACTCACTGTCCCTCTGGGGCTGCTCCTCAGGAAGGACCTACCTGGGAAGCTCTGCCTTGCAATCTCTCACACAAGTGCAGCCAGCCGCTGGCTGGGGTGCAGCCTCACCTGAGAGCCAGGCTGGGGCTGGAGGACCACCGCCCAGGGGGCTCCGTCACCTGACTGGCAAGTCAAGTTGCTAGTTCTGTTCGGCTCCTTCTTGAGTGGCCACCTCCGCGAGGCTGCCCCTGACAGATTTCCCTGGGCGAGGGGCGGGGGTGACCCAGGAGACGTAGGTAAGAGCCACAACACAAAGCCTCCGAAGACCCCACTCTGACGGTCTCCCCCATCACCTGCACCACACTCCCGGTCGCGCAGGGCTGGTCTTCATTCAAAGTGGGCGGAGACTGCCCAGGGGCGAAATCCTGGGCGTGGACAGGGCCATCCTGGAGGCTGCCTCTTCCTCTCTCGTTTCATTCTCCGTGTTTCTGCAGCCTCCACAGTTCTCCAAGGACTGGGTTTTTTGGTACTGGGATGCAACGGTGAAAAAGGCAAGTCCTGTCCCCTGGGGTGCTCACTGTCTCAGAGGAAGAACCATGAGCAGCATCGTTTGACCCCAATCTGTTAAATTTAGGGGGAGGATGCAGACTGACCCAGAGGAGACTCTGCTAAGCTGACCTGGAGGCTGCTCCGAGGGACTCACATGTGTATTTGGGAAGAGATAGAAGGGAAGACGGCTTGAGAGAGGGGATGGTCTGGGGCAGAGGTACAGAGGCACGTGTGAATACCACATGTTCAGGGGGCTGCAGGGGTCTGACATGGTCACGTGCCAGGAGGTGTGTGCAAGGGGCTGACCTCCAGGCCAGATCACGTGGGGAAACATTGGCTGGAGTCAGACCCCACCAGAGAAGGCAGGACTGGATCTGTGCTTTGGGAAGATCGTTCAGTAAGAGGTAGAAGGTGGATTCAGGAGACAACAGAGGGAGGTGGGGTGTCTGGAGCAAGACCCTGGAACAGAGTCCCTGAGGGCTTAATCCAGAGCCCCAGGGGTGTCTGGCCACCGGGGAGGGCTGGGGAGTTTGGGAGGTGCCGGTGCGTGGACCTCCCGCGGGTTGGGAAGGACCGGACTCTCGCAGGTGTGTCCGCGATTAAGCTGGTGCCCAGCGTTCCGGTTCAGGTTCAGGAAACGGCATGGGTCTCCACGGGAATGCAGACGTGCTGGCTGGTGGCGAACGGCACAATTCAAAACCCACACGCGCTTTCTCATCTGTGGAGGGGGTAGTGTTTTCTATTTCCCCCAAACATTTTGCTTCTATTTTTAGATAACTGTTTTTCTCAGTGTCTGAGAAGTGAGTAATTTGAATAAAGATATTTACACTTGGAGGTTTTCTTAGTACTTCCAAACAGAGACATATGTGTAAATGCTAAACAGTAACTTCACATCAAACCTCCTTGCCTTTCTCACGTTCTCTACTGGGGGAACCCACCATGGTGCTGGCTTTCCCATTCTACCTCAGACAGAGGGAGTTCCTGGGCTCTGAACTAAATGTAAGTGTGTTACCTAGGTCACAGAAAAGGTGGCCAGATTGAAGAAAATAAAAATATGGGCTCCCCAGTGAAATTTGAATTTCAGGCAAATAATTAATATTTTTTAGTGTGTAAGTATGCCCTCACAATATCTGGGAAGTGCTGAAATTTTCTCTCTTCCTAATCTGGAATTCAGATTTGAATTGGGCAAATTTAAAAACTTTACTTGACAACCTTAGACTTGGGACATTTCTTTCAGTGACTACTGGACATCCTTGTGACAAGCAATCACTTAAGGCCTTCTAAAGAACAAAACGAAACATGGCTGGCGTGGCGCTTGACACGTAACAAGTGCCTGAATAATTGCGAGGCGTTTGGAGAAGTGTCCCGTATCGAGGACAGTTCAGCTACTTCTGTGACATGAACTCAACTCCATCCTTTATGACCCTCGCGATGGCCCGCGGCTCCCGGCAGCGTCAACGCCCGCGGTCGCTTTTGCTCCCTCAGACACACACCTGAATCAGCAGGGAGACTTGTGCTTCACCTTGAAGGTCAAGGGCCCGGGGCTCTGTTTGGGCAGAGCCAGGCCCTGGCGGGCGGGGCTCTTTGGTGCGGATCCTCAAGGGCAACCAGGTCACAGGGTCTTTACTGTGAGTGCCAGACGTCTCAAGCGAGGTGAGGATGTGGAGGCCACACGGAGCCTTGGGGACTGAAGCTGGTCCCCTGAGCTGCCCTTTGAAGCTGAAGCTGCGGGGCTCCGCTGTGAGGGCCACTGAGTGTGTCCCGGAAGCTACCCGAGGCCGGACCCCGGACCCTGGACCCCGAGCAGAGCTGCTGTCACCCGCGCGTGTCTGCAATTGTGAACACAGCCTGGGTCCCCCTCATCCCCTCGCCCTGCCTTGGGGTGCCCAAGGCGCCCCCCATCTTCCCCGAGGGACTACAGGTAGGGACCGTTTCAGAGGAGTGAATCAGCGAAGTCTGACCACTTGACCTTGGTCTCACATCCTTAGTCAATTGGAACAAATAGGTTCAAAAAGCACAAAATGACAGACCCATAACTGAGACCAAAATCCTTTGTGACAACACTGTGCCCGTATTTCCCGTGGGTTAGACCCTTGCTCTTCAAAGTGTGGTCCACCAGCAGAGGCCTTACGCGAGAGCTCCTTAGAGGTGCAGGCTGTCGGACCCCACCGCGTGTGCACTGAATCAGACTTACACTTTGATGAGATCCTCCTGGGCTCGGAGGAGTTTGAGCAGCCCTGGCGTGGGTCACTGTGGCTGATGGCAGGAAGGAGGAGAGCTCAGGGCCCCTCCACGCTGACCCCTCGGCCATGGCTGCCCAGGGCGCCCTGTCTGTTAGAGCCCTGAGCCCAAGGGCAGCACCCTCGGGACACACAGCAGGGCTCTTCTCCACGTGGGAAATGTCACCGACCAATTATGGCCCTTGGGCTGCTCGGATGGCTCAGACTGTAAAGAATCCGCCTGCAATGCAGGAGTCCGGGGTTCCATCCCTGGGGTCAGGAAGATCCCCTGGGGAAGGGAATGGCAACTCACTCCAGTATTTCTGCCTGGAGAATTCCACTGACAGAGGAGCCTGGTGGGCTACAGTCCACAGGGTCACAAAGAATCGGACACAACTAAGGACCTAAAGTCTTCAATTATGGCCAAAGTCGATCAGGCCAACCAGCCCAGGGAGAGCTCAGGCTCTCATTTTATAAAGAAGAAAATAGTGAGCGAGGGAAGTAAACAGCCAAAGGTCAGACAGCTGTCCGGGGGCAGATGGATGGAAGGTCAGAACCCAGGTTTTCTGACTCCCATCCCAGTTTTCTTGACACTCCACCTAGAAAAAAGGAAGTCACAAGAATGCAGCGTCTCCCTGGTGCTGTCAAAGGGTCTTCAGTCGTGCTCTGAACAAAGAACAGAGGCTCCATGGTGAGCCACTGGGAGAAAATAAACATCACACTTTAGCTCCAAGGCCTCTGCTTGGGCCACTGTGGATCCAGCAAACTTCCTCACTTGAGTGTGAAATAGCAAAGCCAGAGGCGTGCACATTATTTGTATAGCAGCTTTGTTCTCTAAAAGTGCATGGAAAAGTCATCTTGTTTTAGAGACATTACAAGCATCAACTGTGCTGCATAAAGCAGAGACGCAAATCATAAAGTGGATTAATTGCCTTTAACTTTCTGCATAAGAACGACTTTATAGGTTTGGATTTCCTGCCACCGAGAGTAAGTTAGGATGGCAAAGGGAAGGCATAAAGGAATCGGGTGGGAATAAACGCTGCCGGGGCCCTGGGACTTCCCGAAGCCCTTTGTGACGTCCAGCGTTCTCCTCAGATCCCACCTGGCTGCTGCAGACACAGGTGGAGTGTGCCTACTTGAGCCCAGTCCAGAGCTGTGCCGCTGGATCTATCTGACTCCTAGGAAGACTCAGAATTCTGCTTCTGGAAGTCCTATGCATTATCCACCTCACCACAAAGCCACCGTCAAAATCCTGCTTTTGAGCTGGTTGGACAAACGCTGGTATTCCGAAGGCCACTCACCGTTGCAGACGCTTGTTCGCAAAGCTTATCCCTCGCTGCTCAGGGGAAACTTGTCCAAACACCGAGGATGCCGCAAGGAAGCGGCCATGTTGGTCCCCGGCCCTGGGCCGTCTGAGCTTCTCCTGTCTCCCTCACCCCCATTTCGGGGTCTTCTCGAATTCCTTCCTCACACCCCCAGCCGCAGCTGTCAGCCCAAGAGATTGCTGCTTCTTGCTGCCTTTGTGAGATTTAAAAAGCTTTCCATTCTTCCTTTGAGACAGAGGAGGAAGGCCCATCTTGGCGCTTCTTTGCAGAATGAAGGAGCGGCTCCTTTCAAAGCTCTCGGAAAGCTTTCAAAAGAGGGTTTAAGGCTGGACAGAGGAGTACATGTGATTCTGGGCTTAAGATGTTGTCCTCGGCATTAGACCCCAAGAAACCCAGCGGATGTTCCCATTGTGTCCTGGAAATTAAATGCGTCAGCCTTTGCCCCTGAAAAATATTTGCTTAATGGAACAGAGTTACCAGTTGGGCCGACCCGGCTGGGAACTGACCTGCCCAGCCTTTCCTGAGGACTTGATTCTGTTGACAAGAGAGAGCACTGTCTTGGGCGGCGTACTGTGTCACTTTGCTGATCCATAGGCGACTGTCCTAACCTCCCTCAGGGCAGGCTGAAATGCAGACGAAGGCGGATTCCTGGGCTCCCATCTCTTAGGTTACCTGTGGGCACTGCTGCTCCGGCTCAGAGGTCCACAGGCCACGTTCGTCCGCTCGGCCTCACACGAGTGTCAGGCCTCTACTTGCGGATAAACAAGCCAACACTACGTCCTGATCATCCATCCGATCCGCGTGTGCAGCGCTCTGATGCCGTATAAGGTGCTCGTGCCAGGGTCTCTCATCTGCGTTTGGGGCAAAGAAACACATTAAACAACTGGCCAGTACACAAACCCCTGCTGACAAGGTGTGAATGATGAACCGTTTGGGTCAGTTTTGTACGTGATGTGCATCAGCTAAACCAGGGGTTGGGAAGCATCATCATTGGTGAAGGGCCAGAT
Source organism: Neotragus pygmaeus (assembly GCA_006410875.1). Taxonomy (NCBI): domain Eukaryota; kingdom Metazoa; phylum Chordata; class Mammalia; order Artiodactyla; family Bovidae; genus Neotragus; species Neotragus pygmaeus. Next base: position 427,878 of record SJYV01012955.1, on the reverse strand, counting down.
AGTAAATATTTTAGGCTCTCCTGGTGAAATAGTCTCAATCACAGCTAGTCACTTTTGCACTCCTCCTGCAAAAGCAGCCGTGTGTTAAGTGACCCAGTCATGTCTGACGCTTTGTGACCCCATGGACTGTAGCCTGCCAGGCCCCTCTGTCTCCAGGCAAGAATACTGGAGTGGGTTGCCATTCCCTTCTCCAGGGGATCTTCCCAACCCAAGGAAGGCACCCGGGTCTCCTGCACTGCAGGCAGATTCTTTACCATCTGAGCCACCAGGGAAGTCCAAAAACAGCCATGAGAGCCCATGGCTGTTCCAATAAAATTTTATTTAAAAAGCAGGCAGCAGGCTGATTTGGCCCAGGCAGCATTGGTATATTCAGCAAATAAAAATCCAGGGAGCCCAGCTGAATTTGGATTTCAGATAAATAGTGAATGCATTTTGTTCCGAATGTTGTATATGGTCCACTTATCCCAGGCATCCTGCGGTTTGTCTGGTGGGGANACGAGGCTCCCCCGTCCCCGGGATTCTCCAGGCAAGAGCACTGGAGTAGGCTGCCCTTTCCTTCTCCAATGCATGAAAGTGAAAAGGGAAAGTGAAGTCACTGAGTCGTGTCCAACTCTCAGCGACCCCATGGACTGCAGCCCACCAGGCTCCTCCGCCCATGGGATTTCCCAGGCAAGAGCACTGGAGCGGGTGCCATTGCCTTCTCTGGTGATTCTATGCTACCTACGCGCTAGCACGCTAGTCTGGTGCACCTCCGTGAGTGCTGGCAGAGGCGTGGGGCGTCCGAGCGGAGCCCCTGGGCAGTGCAGCGGGCTCAGATGGGCGCCTGCCGGCGGAGGAGAGGATGTGGCGCGAGCGTCCATCAGCAGTAAATGGAGAAGGAAAGAGCAGCGAGGAGTAGCATTCAGCCACGCAAAGCAGTGTTCCTTCGGTATAGACTGTGTGAGCCTCTCTTCCCACGCGCTGTGGAGCCTTCGCATTCTCCGCCATTGCCGTGGACTCCTACTGGCATTCATTTCACTTTTGTCCGTCCGTCAGTGTTTAAGGCACAGCTTGGATCTCAGCTTAGCCCAGAGGGCTACTTGTTACTTTCAGTTCTTTGAAACGTGACCAAAAGCCCCTTATAGTCAGGCCTCATGCTGCCGGGTCAGGCTCACCACCTGCTTTATTCTCTTCCCAGGCCACTGGGTCACAGCGAGTCAGACACAGCTGAGTGACTGACACAGGCACGCACACACACACACACACACCTTGTTAACCGGGGAATTTTTCATCCTTCTCAAGGAGCTCACAGTCTAGAAGAGGGAAAGTAAAACTAATATGGACCCAGATATTTGTAGTACTACCAACACCTCCACAAATGTGTATGGAGCTTATAGAGACAACCAAACTATCACAAGTTTTAAAAAATAAAGGAGGGCAAGAGATTAAAAAACAAAGATAAGAATCAATAGTACAGAGAAAACCTATCACAAAATACTTTACATTTACTACAGACTGGTCACAAATGTGGCTGTAAAGATTCATAAATGCTATAGCTGGGGCGTAAACACAGTCCACTGGTTACAAATTAAGGGGGTCTTTTGTGCCAGGAATGACTTCAGGGAGCTAATAAAGCCTTTTGAGCTGAATCTTAAGTAGGAAATAGGAAATCAGCAGGTGAAAGGCAGAGAGATGGGAGAGGGATGTCCAGTGCAGAGCATGCTGGGTAGGGGTCTGTCTTGGAAGCTATTCTAGACAGCAAAGCAGTTCCTGTATATCTGTCAGATGGATGATTGAAAAAACTCTATGCTCTTGAGCTATTTATATAACTTTGGGTCAGACTTCTCATTTATAATATGAGAGTTTGCACTGGGCATCCCTTAGACCCATTTCCAGATCTGCCATTTGATTTGGCCTCTTCTTTCTATGCTCTCAGCTCCTTGGCCAGCACCCACGGTGATCCATGGTTCCTTCACTGTCTCCCTAGCTTACAAATCTAACAGATGCTGGTAATACCCTGTGAAACTGTTTATTTAAGCATATGAATTTAATACTCTTTGGGAGAGTTCTTAGAAAAAGCAGCAGTATGGACCAAGATACCATGAATGAAACAAGAAAAGGCATGAATGAAGCTTAGGAGTGGGAGATCTACGCAAGGCACAGCGGAATGCATTTAAGTATAATTCTGTGTGTTGCGTCGTGACTGTGTCCTGGCAGCCTTCAGGACTTGATTTCTGAAGCATATCACTCGGGGCTTTCAGCCTGTGTCTTTGATATTCAGTGCCCATCGTCTCCAGGCCAGTGTGTTTCTCACATAAACCTACAGTCATCTAATAACATCTCCATTGAAGAAAAAGCTGCCATTGGTGGGGAGAGCAGTTGGGCTCCTAATCTTTGTGCCAGGAAGTCTGAGGGCCTCAGGATCTGATCAGATTAGAGCTTTTCAGCTGCATTGCTTATGCTAACTGCTGGGCTGGAGATGAGCTCACTTCAGTTTGCAGCAGTTAAGAGGGCCGGAGCGGACGTGCAGGAGCCCTGCTTTAGAGCAGATCCACAGAGAGAAAGAGGCGCCGCCGTGTTTTCTCATACTGCGCTTAGAGTGATGAGACAACCAACAGCCCCAGCCGTGGGGAAGAGCAGGTAGGCCAGGAGCAAACAGTGGACGCTGGAAGCACGGCCTTTAAGTTAGAGGCCTGTGGGGCTGCGGGGAGCAGGCCGGGAGCTGGGGGAGACACGGTGCCTCCTTCCCAGGGGTCGCTGTGCCCAGGCCCGTTGGTGGCTGGGAGCCCTGTAGACACTAGGACCCCAGGACAGCCTTTTGGGTTGGCGTTGTGATTAAAATCCTAGGAGAGATTTTAGTTTTAGCAATTGACAATGGAATAACAGGAAATTTTGCAGCGTACATATAAACTACTTGGTCCTAGACCTTTGAAAATGATCTGAAGTCACTAGTTTATTTTGTATGAAGCTATAAACTCTTCCTATCGTTGAGTAGGTGACAAACCATAGTAGTATTTGCGTTGCCCATGACTTCATCACTCATAGAAATTACAGATATTGTTGCATTATATTAGTTGTTCCAGAGATCTCGAAACAGTGTTTATACTCATCAATTTTTTGAAGCTGTGAATTAAGGTTTGCCACTGGACCTTGTTATTTAGCTCAGTTGGTCTTATTATTCTACTACATATCCAAAGTGTATTTGACAAGCATAATTAATTATAATTAGTTTCCTTTATAACCCCATGTATTTTAAGTATATTTTTTAGAACATTCTAAAAACAGTCCAGGAGGCTCTCCCAGACTGCCAGAGGAGGCTGTGGCATACCACCCTCTGTTCTGTGGTTTGTGCCAGGCAGTTCATTTACACAGGCCACACTGAAACTATGTTTTGAAGTTGTTGGTGGTTTAGTTGCTACATTGTGTCCAACGACCCCAGGGACTGGGAACCTACCAGGCCCCTCTGTCCATGGGGTGCTCCAGGTAAGAGTACTGGAGTGGGTTGCCATTTCCTTCTCCAGGGGATCTTCCTAACCCAGGAATAGAACCTGCATCTCCTGCATTGCAGGCAGATTCTTTACTGACCAAGCTACAAATGAAGCTCTTGTTTTGAGGTTAGTGCCTGGAAAGCTATCTTATGCTTTTGCACTGCTACTGCTGCTGCTAAGTCACTTCAGTCGTGTCTGACTCTGTGCGACCCCATAGACGGCAGCCCACCAGGCTCCCCTGTCCCTGGGATTCTCCAGGCAAGAACACTGGAGTGGGTTGCCATTTCCTTCTCCAATGCACGAAAGTGAAAAGTCAAAGTGAAGTCGCTCAGTCGTGTCCAACCCTCAGCGACCCCATGGACTGCAGCCCACCAGGCTTCTCCATCCATGGGATTTTCCAGGCAAGAGGACTAGAGTGGGTGCCCTTGCCTTCTCCGATGCTTTTGCACTATTTCAGAGTTATTTTTATGATAGCATTCAGTTGTTTTTGAGCATCTAGTTATCTAGACCTCTTGTCTAATAGCACATGGTTATAATAAGGTATCAAATTTCTGATTAAAACTAGAGTTAGGCTCTCTTGTGTAGCTTCTGAGGATTGTTTCTTCATCAAGAGTATTTTGTAGTGCTGTTTTATAGGAGGCACCAGAGAAACTGGATGAAAAGTAGACCTCATATAAGAGAACTCATAAAATTACTTTTTAATGCATTTATGATCTCTTATGATATCTTTATTTTGCTTATTAATTAACTTTCTCAGTTATCATTTGTTACATAAGTAAACTGATATTTGTGAAAACAATATGTCACTAATTACTCATATGATCTTTGTTGTTGTTCAGTCATGAAGTTGTGTCCAACTCTTTGCAACCCCGTAGACTGCAGCACACACCAGGCCTCCCTGTCCCTCACTATCTCCTGGAGTTTTCCAAACTTCATATTCATTGAATCGGTGATGCCATCCAACAATCTCATCCTCTGTTGTCCCCTTCTCCTACTGCCTTCAATCTTTCCCAGCATCAGGGTGTTTTCCAGTGAGTCAGTTCTTCTGATCAGGTGGCCAAAGTATTGGAGTTTCAGCTTCAGCATCAGTCCTTCCAGTGAATATTCAAGACTGATTTCCTTTACAATGGTCTGGTTGGATCTCCTTGTAGTCTAAGGGACTCTCAAGAGTCTTCTTCAGCACCACAGTTCAAAAGCATCAATTCTTTGGCGTTCAGCCTTCTTTATGGTCCAACTCTCACATCCATAAATGTATTCTCATATCCATGTATTGAAAAAATATAAATATACCATTCTATTTTGAATTACTCATTTGTGTCCAACTCTTTGCAACCCCATGGACTGTAGCCCACCAGGCTCCTCCATCCATGGGATTCTCCAGGCAAGGATACTGGAGTGGGCTGCCATTCCCTTCTCCAGAAATCTTCCTGACCCAGGAATCAAACCCAGGACTCTGGCATCGCAGGCAGATACATCATCTTCTGAGCCAACAGGGAAGCCCTGAATAGCTAAGTTTCCCTGATTGCTAAATGAAGCAACATTAATATATTTCTATCTAGTAATTGGGCTTCCCTAGTGACTCAATGGTAAAGAATCCTCCTGCCATGCAGGAGATTTGGGTTTGATCGCTGGGTCAGGAAGATCCCCTGGAGGAGGAAATGGCAACTCACTCCAGCATTCTTGCCTGGGAAATCCCATGGACAGAGGAGCCTGGTGAGCTACAGTCTGTGGGGTCACAAAGAGTTGGACACGACTGAGTGACCGAGCACAGTAAACTTTTAACTGTATATATGTCGTTTGATTTCTTGGGCATTTTCTTTTCAAATCTCAGCTGAATTTTTGGTAAGAATCGTTACTGTTGATCGTTAAAAAACTGCTCTGTTTTGCTGAATCGAGTCACTTTTGTTAGTGCAAGTTGCTTGGTGAGGACAGACAAACCGAAATGTCAGAGTTTGGAGCAGAGAAAGGTTTATTGCAGGACCATGCAGGATACGAGTGGCTCATATTCTAAGAACCCCCAAGCTTGAGCTCCCCAAAGGGATTTGGCAAAGCATTTTTAAAAGCCAGGTGAGGGATCACAGGGTTTGTGATCAGCTCTGCACAGTTCTCCAGCTGGCAGATCACTGAGGGCACAGGGCAGCGTCACAGGGGTTAACACACCCCCGGGGCTGTGTGCTGTGTGCTCATGGTCATCATGTGGTTAACATCTTCCTCTTGGCAACGAGAGGCTTCACAACTTTACAACTCAGGGAGCGTGCCTCAGATACTGTTGTCTTCCTCAGAGAGTACTCAACAGAGGATGTGGGGAGGGCCTGTCCTTGGAAGGCAGTTTAGGGCCCTGCTCCATTACGTTTTTTTTAATATATATATAAATTAATTTATTTTAATTGGGGGCTAATTGCTGTACAATATTGTATTGGTTTTGCCATACATCGACATGAGTCTGCCACGGGTGTACACATGTTCCCCATCCTGAAACCCCCTCCCACCTCCCTCCCCGTACCATCCCTCTGGGTCATTCCAGTGCACCAGCCCAGAGCATCCTGTATCATGCATCAAACTTGGACTGGCGATTCGTTTCACATGTGAAAATATACATGTTTCAATGCCATTCTCCCAAATCATCCCACCCTCGCCCTCTCCCACAGAGTCCACAATACTGTTCTATACATCTGTGTCTCTTTTGCTGACTCTCATACAGGGTTATTGTTGCCATCTTTCTAAATTCCATATATATGCATTAGTATACTGTATAGGTGTTTTTCTTTCTGGCTTACTTCACTGTGTATAATAAGTTCCAGTTTCATCCACCTCATTAGAACTGATTCAAATGTATTCTTTTTAATGTCTGACTAATACTCCATTGTGTATATCTATCACAGCTTTCTTATCCATTCATCTGCTGATGGACATCTAGGTTGCTTCCATGTCCTGGCTATCATAAACAGTGATGAACACTGGGGTACACGTATCTCTTTCAATTCTGGTTTCCTTGGTGTGTAAGCCCAGCAGTGGGATTGCTGGGTCGTATGGCAGTTCTTTTTCCAGTTTTTTAAGGAATCTCCACACTGTTCTCCATAGTGGCTGTACTAGTTTGCATTCCTACCAACAGTGTAAGAGGCTTCCCTTTTCTCCACACCCTCTCCAGCATTTATTGCTTATAAACTTTTGGATAGCAGCCCTTCTGACTGGCGTGAAATGGTACCTCATTGTGGTTTTGATTTGCATTTCTCTGATGATGAGTGATGTTGAGCATCTTTTCATGTGTTTGTTAGCCATCCGTATGTCTTCTTTGGAGAAATGTCTATTGAGTTCTTTGGCCCATTTTTTGATCGGGTCGTTTATTTTTCTGGAGTTGAGCTGTATAAGTTGCTTGTATATTTTTGAGATTAGTTGTTTGTCAGTTGCTTCATTTGCTATTGTTTTCTCCCATTCAGAAGGCTGTCTTTTCACCTTACTTATAGTTTCCTTTGTTGTGCAGAAGCTTTTAATTTTAATTAGATCCCATTTGTTTATTTTTGTTTTTATTTCCAGTATTCTGGGAGGTGGATCATAGAGGATCCTACTGTGATTTATGTCAGAGAGTGTTTTGCCTATGTTCTCCTCTAGGAGTTTTATAGTTTCTGGTCTTACATTTAGGTCTTTAATCCATTTTGAGTTTATTTTTGTGTGTGGTGTTAGAAAGTGATCTAGTTTCATTTTTTTACAAGTGGTTGACCAGTTTTCCCAGCACCACTTATTAAAGAGATTGTCTTTACTCCATTGTATAGTCTTGCCTCCTTTGTCGAAGATAAGGTGTCCATAGGTGTGTGGATTTATCTCTGGGCTTTCTATTTTGTTCCACTGATCTATATTTCTGTCTTTGTGCCAGTACCATACTGTCTTAATGACTGTGGCTTTGTAGTAGAGCCTGAAGTCAGGCAAGTTGATTCCTCCAGTTCCATTCTTCTTTCTCAAGGTTGCTTTGGCTATTCGAGGTTTTTTGTATTTCCATACAAATCTTGAAATTATTTGTTCTAGTTCTGTGAAAAATACCGCTGGTAGCTTGATAGGGATTGCATTGAATCTGTAGATTGCTTTGGGTAGTATACTCATTTTCACTATATTGATTCTTCCAATCCATGAACATGGTATATTTCTCCATCTATTAGTGTCCTCTTTGATTTCTTTCACCAGTGTTTTATAGTTTTCTATATATAGGTCTTTAGTTTCTTTAGGTAGATATATTCCTAAGTATTTTATTGTTTTCGTTGCAATGGTGAATGGAATTGTTTCCTTAATTTCTCTTTCTATTTTCTCATTATTAGTGTATAGGAATGCAAGGGATTTCTGTGTGTTGATTTTATATCCTGCAACTTTACTGTATGCATTGATTTTTTACTGTATGATTGACTTTTTTCTTGTTTCTTGAGGTATGCCTGTATTGCTATGAATTTTCCCCTTAGCCCTGCTTTTACAGAGTCCCACAGGTTTGGGTTGTTGTGTTTTCAATTTTATTCATTTCTATGCATATTTTGATTTCTTTTTTGATTTCTTCTGTGATTTGTTGGTTATTCAGCAGTGTGTTGTTCAGCCTCCATATGTTGGAATTTTTAGTAGTTTTTCTCCTGTAATTGAGATCTAATCTTACTGCATTGTGGTCAGAAAAGATGCTTGGAATGATTTCAATTTTTTTTTGAATTTACCAAGGCTAGATTTATGTCCCAGGATTTGATCTATCCTGGAGAAGTTTCCCTCCATTACATTTTGATTTGTTCAAAGTACACGTCTGGAAAGATTCTTGTTACTATAATATCTAGAAACTGCGTGACTGAGCTTGTTCCTAAAAGCAACAGTAACATTTCTGTCTGCTGCGTTTTCCTTTGGGAAGCACGGGTATGACTGGTCTCCCTCTGGATCCATGGGCAGTTGCTTGCAGCGGCTGAGCATCCCTTCCCAGTCCAGTGCTTTTTTTTTTTTTTTGCCATGATAAGGAACATAGGCAAATGTCCACAGTCTGAAATTTTTCTGGCATCCATTCACTTAGCAATTAATACTGATTCCACAAATATTTATTGACCACCTACTATGAACAGCATTTCAGGGGTGATCAAAGCAACAGTCTAGTGAGAAGGCTGAGAATTTTGCCACAATACCCAACAGAAGCCATTGACCAAGCATATCTACCATAGTGATTCTATAGAGAAAAAGATTGCAAGATTTCACTTTCCTTTGCTTGGTCACCAGTATCTTCACCTACAGCCTTATATATCAGTTACAAACCTGTATTTGCAGCTTGAGAAGTTCCTTCCTATTTCTCTTCCCAATCCATCATGAATGGCCTAGGTCATAGCTCAACTTATTAACTATTTAAAATTGAATGACTGAGTTTCAGAAACTTGTCCCTGTGACATTCTGATAAACAAATCAACTGAGAACAAAATTTCTTTTAGCAGAAGGAGCCTGAAAGAGAAGCAGTTGGGTTTTTATGGCAGAACCTAGTAATGGTGTACAGAGTTCACGGGGGATCAGGTGGCGAAGGCAGCTGCATTTGAGCTCCTGCCCTTATGTCTGCTCTCAAGATGTTTCTGACAAGAGTTAATACATTTTTTGGCTGTACAAACCTTAGTGTGACATGTATTTATGGTGATGTATTATTAGCAATTTCTCCATTATGTATGGTCTCCTCAGGGGCAGGGCCCAATTCTTACTTGTCTTTAACTATTTGTTTTTGGTTGTGCTGGGTGTCCATTGGTGTGCAGGCTTTTTCAGCAGTTGCAGAGGGCGGGGGCTGCCCTAGTTGCCGTGTGCAGACTCTCACTGCAGCGGCTTCTCCTGTTGTGGAGCACGGGCTCCAGGGTGTGTGTGCTTCCGTAGTTGTGGCACAGGGGCTTAGTTGCTCCAAAACATGTGGGGTCTTCCCAGATCAGGGGTCAAACCTGTGTCCCCAGCATCGGTAGACAGATTCTTTACCACGGAGCCACTTAGGGAAGTCCCTAAATCTTATTCTTTATTAAGTCCAGCAAGTACGGGCTCACATTTGACAGTTAGAAATATTGATTAAATATCATTATCCCATTTTCACGATCTAATTCTCTCTGTAGTCTTGGTCCTTTTCCTTAGAACGGTTTCCCTGCTCTCTAGTCCCGTGCTTCTCCCCTGCATGTATCCCACCTCCAGCTCCTATCCTCCTGACAGCTAGAAAACTCCTGTATGTCCTTCAGGTATGAGCCACCTCTTGAATACTTTTCTCACCCTGCCCGGCCTGCAGAATAAATTGTCTGCCCTTTCTAGGAGCTCCCAGGCCATTCTCTAATATCTGTCACAACGTTTAGCACACCGTGTAGATTGTTGTCTGTGTTTTTATACCAAGAGAAACCAATTGAGTGCAGAAGCCTTTTTTGGTGTACTACTGAGCACCTAGCACACAGTGGTCATTCCATAATATTTATTGAATAAATAAATACATGGGTACCTTTGTTAGAATGCATCATCCTTATTAATGAAGTGAAATTTTCATTATTCTTTCTACAACCACTACTCTTCCCTCTATACTACCTGAAAACAGTCCCAAGTATATTCACTCCTCCAGCCAGCCAGTCACTAGACATTCACACAAGGACATGTTCTGAACACAGCCCCTTAACCCTTAATTATATCAAAATGAAAACTCATAAACATCATACTTAGGTCAAAGCTTGAGAATTCACAATAAAGTGAATTATAGAGAAGAAATTCTAGTGAGTGAAGCACTTTTCTAAGGGATGGAGAAGCTCCTAAGAATTCACATATATTTAACAGACAAGGAGGGTTTCTCATCAGGAAGGCCACTCATGGTTGTGCAAGTTGGTTCTGTACTAACCCAGAAAGAGTTCTTGGGTAAACGAAGCCATGAATCATGCTCCCTGGGGGGATATCCCAAAGCTGTGGTAAAGCTCTAGTCTTGAGTGACTATGGGAGAGTTCACACTGATTTTTGCAGGGCCAGAGGTAACTGATTCTCTCCTCTTCTGGGCAGAATAGGAGATGAAAAAAATGTTAATTATCAGCCATTATTTTCCGTCATCTGCGTAACAACATCCTTCCTTTAACAGGACTGGAGCAAACCAAGTAGGTGCGGCCCCCAGAGGACACACTAATCACATTTGTGTTTGTTGATGGGTGTGCCACAGAATCCACACTTAGAGAGGAATGCAGAGGGTGAGGTAATGGTAGTCAAAGTTCTCTGCTTCCTCTGACACAGTAGTTCTTCTTTTCCCCTTTTAAGGGGATACTCCATTTGAAAATACTCAGAGAGTATCAGTCAGTCAGTCAGTTCAGTCACTCAGTCGTGTCCGATTCTTTGCAGCCTCATGCACTGCAGCACACCAGGCCTCCCTGTCCATCACCAACTCTCGAGTTTGCTCAGACTCATGTCCATTGAGTCGGTAATGCCATCCAACCATCTCATCCTCTGGCATCCCCTTCTCCTCTTGCCTTCAGTTTTTCCCAGCATCAGGGTCTTTTCCAATGAGTCAGTTCTTCAGGAAGTCAGTCAGAGAGTATAGTTCAAGAATAGTTTCAATTAAAATTTTAGTAAGTGTGGGGGGCACTCCGCAGAAAGAGAGAGGCAGTGGAACTTCCCTCAGCAAAGCCAAGGGGTCCCGAGGAGAGGTGAGCCTGCTGTCCGCCAACCCAGCCCCCCAGCGAGCGAGAGACAATCAGAGGCGACAGGGGTTCCCTCTAGGCAGTTCCGCTTTATTGGTGCAAGCTCCCAGCTTATGTAGGCAAGCAGGGGGGTTTTAGGAGGGACTTTCCATAGTTACACCAATCAAGTTAAAGGTCAGCCTTTAGTTGCACCAATCAAGTTAAAGGTCAGCTTTCAGTTGCACCAATCACGTTAAAGGTCAAATTGTCATGTGCCTTCATTATAATAGGAGTCTATGGTAATCACACGCTGTCCTCGACCCCAGAAATCAAGAGAGCCAATCAAAAACTTTGACATAGACCACGCCCCACTCTTCTGCCAGGCGCCGTCTTAGTTCTAAACCACAAAGCTAGCCCTTCTTTTTTAAGGTTTCCCATTTAGGGCCCCACAGTAAGTAGATTATATAACTTAATTATGAATTGGAAAAACTCATATTGTTGTAAGGAAATATCATGTGAAAACTTATTTTTAAGGACCAGTTAATAATAACCCCCTGAGTATTGTAATCTGTCTTTGCATTTTATTTGACCCTGGCGCATAACAGGTTTCTAATAAATAAACTTTGATGTTTATAATAAATGAACTGTGGTATTGGAGAAGACTCTTGAGAGTCCCATGGACTGCAAGGAGATCCAACCAGTCCATTCTAAAGGAGATCAGCCCTGGGATTTCTTTGGAAGGAATGATGCTAAAGCTGAAACTCCAGTACTTTGGCCACCTCATGTGAAGAGTTGACTCATTGGAAAAGACTCTGATGCTGGGAGGGATTGGGGGCAGGAGGAAAGGGGAACGACAGGGGATGAGATGGCTGGATGGCACCACTGACTCGATGGACGTGGGTTTGGGTGAACTCCGGGAGTTGGTGATGGACAGGGAGGCCTGACATGCTGCAATTCATGGGGTGGCAAAGAGTCGAACATGACTGAGCAACTGAACTGAACAGAATTTAAAAAAAATTTAGGAAGAATATTCCATTTTTTGTTCTTTGAAAATATATGAGTTTTCTTTTGGCAGTGTTCAAAATAACTGCATGAAGAAAATAATTAACTGCTTCCCATCAATATAGTTTTTCTGAATCTTAATAATTATGGTCATTGAGGTATCTTCTTTTAATACATATTTTTTTGTGTCATATCTGTTCTGATCATGCCCTATTTGGAAAACATTTTCAAAATATAGCATCAGATACTTTGAGAACTTAAACTTCTTGCCACAACATTAAAAAAGAAGGTACTTTTTGAAAAATAACTATACTATTTGAGATACTAACCATCTAAGAAAAATTACAATGTTAAATTATAAAAATTCAACAGTTTTTAAAATTGTTTTTTGCGGTTCTGTCTCTTTTAAGTTTTGAATTGACCTTTTTCAGATGTTTTTTCCACAAACTTTTTGTCAGATGAAAACATCTTGTGCAAGTTGTTAATCTACAGTCTATCCAAAAAAAAAGTTTTCTCTTAAAATTCTGGGAAGACGGAAACCACTACAAAGTTGTATTTCAGTCTTCCCAAATATCCCTATAAGACCATACAGAAAAACTAGTACAGAAAAACCAAAACCTCACAGACAACATCTATAGCAAAACCAGGTGACAGAGCATCTCTGTGATGCTAAAATATGAATGAATGAGGACAAAATAATGACAATTTGGAAGAGCCGTATGGTATTAGCATTTATGTAAGAAGAGGCAGAGGAAGCAAGAGGACATGTGATAGAACTAACAACAGAATACTCAAATCTCCAAATCATTGGGAGCAGGATGGGCCAGTATAAGAAGAAAGCTAAGGGCTGGAAGAAGCACAAGCTGGGATCAAGACTGCTGGGAGAAGTATCAATAACCTTAGATATGCAGATGACACCACCCTTATGGCAGAAAGTGAAGAGGAACTAAAAAGTCTCTTGATGAAAGTGAAAGAGGAGAGTGAAAAAGTTGGCTTAAAGCTCAACATTCAGAAAACGACGATCATGGCATCCGGTCCCATCACTTAATGGCAAATAGATGAGGAAACAGTGGAAATGGTGGCTGACTTTATTTTTGGGGGCTCCAAAATAACTGCAGATGGTGACTGCAGCCATGAAATTAAACGACGCTTACTCCTTGGAAGGAAAGTTATGACCAACCTAGATAGCATATTCAAAAGCAGAGACATTACTTTGCCNCGCGTGTGCACTGAATCAGACTTACACTTTGATGAGATCCTCCTGGGCTCGGAGGAGTTTGAGCAGCCCTGGCGTGGGTCACTGTGGCTGATGGCAGGAAGGAGGAGAGCTCAGGGCCCCTCCACGCTGACCCCTCGGCCATGGCTGCCCAGGGCGCCCTGTCTGTTAGAGCCCTGAGCCCAAGGGCAGCACCCTCGGGACACACAGCAGGGCTCTTCTCCACGTGGGAAATGTCACCGACCAATTATGGCCCTTGGGCTGCTCGGATGGCTCAGACTGTAAAGAATCCGCCTGCAATGCAGGAGTCCGGGGTTCCATCCCTGGGGTCAGGAAGATCCCCTGGGGAAGGGAATGGCAACTCACTCCAGTATTTCTGCCTGGAGAATTCCACTGACAGAGGAGCCTGGTGGGCTACAGTCCACAGGGTCACAAAGAATCGGACACAACTAAGGACCTAAAGTCTTCAATTATGGCCAAAGTCGATCAGGCCAACCAGCCCAGGGAGAGCTCAGGCTCTCATTTTATAAAGAAGAAAATAGTGAGCGAGGGAAGTAAACAGCCAAAGGTCAGACAGCTGTCCGGGGGCAGATGGATGGAAGGTCAGAACCCAGGTTTTCTGACTCCCATCCCAGTTTTCTTGACACTCCACCTAGAAAAAAGGAAGTCACAAGAATGCAGCGTCTCCCTGGTGCTGTCAAAGGGTCTTCAGTCGTGCTCTGAACAAAGAACAGAGGCTCCATGGTGAGCCACTGGGAGAAAATAAACATCACACTTTAGCTCCAAGGCCTCTGCTTGGGCCACTGTGGATCCAGCAAACTTCCTCACTTGAGTGTGAAATAGCAAAGCCAGAGGCGTGCACATTATTTGTATAGCAGCTTTGTTCTCTAAAAGTGCATGGAAAAGTCATCTTGTTTTAGAGACATTACAAGCATCAACTGTGCTGCATAAAGCAGAGACGCAAATCATAAAGTGGATTAATTGCCTTTAACTTTCTGCATAAGAACGACTTTATAGGTTTGGATTTCCTGCCACCGAGAGTAAGTTAGGATGGCAAAGGGAAGGCATAAAGGAATCGGGTGGGAATAAACGCTGCCGGGGCCCTGGGACTTCCCAAAGCCCTTTGTGACGTCCAGCGTTCTCCTCAGATCCCACCTGGCTGCTGCAGACACAGGTGGAGTGTGCCTACTTGAGCCCAGTCCAGAGCTGTGCCGCTGGATCTATCTGACTCCTAGGAAGACTCAGAATTCTGCTTCTGGAAGTCCTATGCATTATCCACCTCACCACAAAGCCACCGTCAAAATCCTGCTTTTGAGCTGGTTGGACAAACGCTGGTATTCCGAAGGCCACTCACCGTTGCAGACGCTTGTTCGCAAAGCTTATCCCTCGCTGCTCAGGGGAAACTTGTCCAAACACCGAGGATGCCGCAAGGAAGCGGCCATGTTGGTCCCCGGCCCTGGGCCGTCTGAGCTTCTCCTGTCTCCCTCACCCCCATTTCGGGGTCTTCTCGAATTCCTTCCTCACACCCCCAGCCGCAGCTGTCAGCCCAAGAGATTGCTGCTTCTTGCTGCCTTTGTGAGATTTAAAAAGCTTTCCATTCTTCCTTTGAGACAGAGGAGGAAGGCCCATCTTGGCGCTTCTTTGCAGAATGAAGGAGCGGCTCCTTTCAAAGCTCTCGGAAAGCTTTCAAAAGAGGGTTTAAGGCTGGACAGAGGAGTACATGTGATTCTGGGCTTAAGATGTTGTCCTCGGCATTAGACCCCAAGAAACCCAGCGGATGTTCCCATTGTGTCCTGGAAATTAAATGCGTCAGCCTTTGCCCCTGAAAAATATTTGCTTAATGGAACAGAGTTACCAGTTGGGCCGACCCGGCTGGGAACTGACCTGCCCAGCCTTTCCTGAGGACTTGATTCTGTTGACAAGAGAGAGCACTGTCTTGGGCGGCGTACTGTGTCACTTTGCTGATCCACAGGCGACTGTCCTAACCTCCCTCAGGGCAGGCTGAAATGCAGACGAAGGCGGATTCCTGGGCTCCCATCTCTTAGGTTACCTGTGGGCACTGCTGCTCCGGCTCAGAGGTCCACAGGCCACGTTCGTCCGCTCGGCCTCACACGAGTGTCAGGCCTCTACTTGCGGATAAACAAGCCAACACTACGTCCTGATCATCCATCCGATCCGCGTGTGCAGCGCTCTGATGCCGTATAAGGTGCTCGTGCCAGGGTCTCTCATCTGCGTTTGGGGCAAAGAAACACATTAAACAACTGGCCAGTACACAAACCCCTGCTGACAAGGTGTGAATGATGAACCGTTTGGGTCAGTTTTGTACGTGATGTGCATCAGCTAAACCAGGGGTTGGGAAGCATCGTCATTGGTGAAGGGCCAGATAGTAAATATTTTAGGCTCTCCTGGTGAAATAGTCTCAATCACAGCTAGTCACTTTTGCACTCCTCCTGCAAAAGCAGCCGTGTGTTAAGTGACCCAGTCATGTCTGACGCTTTGTGACCCCATGGACTGTAGCCTGCCAGGCCCCTCTGTCTCCAGGCAAGAATACTGGAGTGGGTTGCCATTCCCTTCTCCAGGGGATCTTCCCAACCCAAGGAAGGCACCCGGGTCTCCTGCACTGCAGGCAGATTCTTTACCATCTGAGCCACCAGGGAAGCCCAAAAACAGCCATGAGAGCCCATGGCTGTTCCAATAAAATTTTATTTAAAAAGCAGGCAGCAGGCTGATTTGGCCCAGGCAGCATTGGTATATTCAGCAAATAAAAATCCAGGGAGCCCAGCTGAATTTGGATTTCAGATAAATAGTGAATGCATTTTGTTCCGAATGTTGTATATGGTCCACTTATCCCAGGCATCCTGCGGTTTGTCTGGTGGGGACCCTAAATTTTGTAGGTCGTGGATTTGAATCAATGGATATTTTGACTAAGTCAATTACAACTTCTGACCTTCAGTCACACCCTTTCAAACTTGGGGCAGATGAAAGTGACTTTTCAGATGGGAAAACTGGGTCCCAGATTGGAAGAGACCTTCCCCAAGCCCCACAGCTTGTGGGGACAGTGGCCGAGCCCAGGACCCCAATGCTCCCAGCCCAGAGACCCTGTGCCCGGATGGAGGAACCCTGAGGTCAGACTGATCAGGGGTTGGGCTTTTGCTCAGCCTGCTGGAGCCATCTGGTGTCCTGACCTCCACAGACAGTAGCCTTTGAGAGCGGGGCTTCGGGGCAGCTTTCCATGAGCCGGCACGTTTGTGCCTTCCTGTTCTCAAGGACAAAAGGAGGTGACTTCTTGATGAGGGCACAAATGCTCACCCTCTGTCATTCGGTGGCATCATTCCCATACAGTTTCAGACAGCGGGAATGAGGCCCAGTGTCACTGACCTCATATTTTTAACCTCAGATATACGTATACAAGCTTATACTTATATAGTCAGTGTACACATGTGTTCAGGGTAAAGTGAAAGTCGCTCAGTCGTTTCTGACTCTTTGTGACCCCATGGACTGTCCATGGAATTCTCCAGGCCAGAATACTGGAGTGGGGTGCCTTTCCCTTCTCCAGGGGATCTTCCCAACCCAGGAATCAAACTGGGGTCTCCTGCATTGCAGGCGGATTCTTTACCAACTGAATGAGGGAAGCCCATTCAAGGTAAAAAGTATTTATTTAAAGTCTCAACACGCCTCTATCCTCAGGTGCTGGCAGGACACAGGCCATCCAATGGGACTGGCGGGGCCTCATCGCCTCCTTCAAGATGGACACATGAGCTGGACAGACTCGGGTGGAGAGGGACGAGTCTCGATGAAGAAGCCTGAGCTCTGATCCCAGCGGCAGCGTCGACCAGCCGCCTGGGCTCCTTCCTCGTCTGGAGAACCGGGAGGAGGGCACGCTTCTCGCACAGCAGGCCGCGTGTGCGCACAGCTCCGAGCCTCTGACTGGCACGCGGCCTTTCACACATGCGTCTCCTGCCTTGCCCCTGGGTGTGCCTGGCGGTGCCCGCCCCGCCCACACACGGGCACCCTCTGACCCGCCCTGGGGCTCTGTGGCACTCAGGTGCCAGGGGTGGCGGGCCCACAGGGCAGGGGGACGTGGAAGCTGGCTGAGGAGTGCCAGAGGGGGCTTGACTGCTCTGCGCAGACCGTCTACATCTTACCTTCTCTATAATGAGGGAAACACTCAGAAAAATTCAATACCTAGGGCAAAATCATGGGTAGTTAATACTTGAAAAAAGCTCTCTGATCTTTCCTCTCCTCTTAAGTATTTCTAACCAGGTCTCTGGATCTCTGGCGAGGACCTCTGAAACGCCTGGCTGCAGCGCCGTTTTCCATATTTGGTGCCCAGGGAGGGCTCTCGGCATTCTGGGGTCCTCATTTTCCATCACTGTTCACAAACAATTTCCAGGGCTTTGTCCGCTCGGGTGAGAGGAACACCGGGGAATGCAAAATATTTGGACCTTGTTTGATTTTCTACTTTTTGCCAAGTCTTCCTCCCCCCTCCCCCCCACATTCTTCAAAGGATAAAGGGCACATTAACAAGCTCTTCACTGATGGTGACAATTAGGGTGAATCTGTGAACTCAGATCTGCCAATTGCCTTCATTACTCGGGAACTGACAGTTTGCTTTTCACTCTTCTTTCAAAACAGCGCTTAACGTAAAGCCGGCCTGTCCTGCCGGCTGGAGGGATTTTCTGAATCGCAGATTTGTCTTTTAAGCAGTGAGCCGAGACAAGGTGGATGCTCTTAGAGAAGGAAGACGGGTCCCCCAATAACTCGGACTTTGGGATCGCTTGTTTCCAGCAGTCAAATCCAGGCACATGCACCACC
This sequence comes from Neotragus pygmaeus, assembly GCA_006410875.1. Lineage (NCBI taxonomy): Eukaryota > Metazoa > Chordata > Mammalia > Artiodactyla > Bovidae > Neotragus > Neotragus pygmaeus. The sequence continues at coordinate 409,774 of SJYV01012955.1, read as the reverse complement.
TTGCAGTAACTTTTGTTGAACGCTGGGATCAACCACAAAACAATGGAACGGAAGCAAAGGCCTGGGAACTGGCCGACTCACTAGGGGTTTACCTCTCTGTGTATTGATAACTGGGTGAGCAAGCAGGGTGGTTGGAATCTGAGAAACACCCTTGAGACTACCGACCCCACCCCACAGGGGCCCCAGGCATGGCTCTGATGGGGGTGTCGGGGGCAGGGTTGGGACATGAGCGTCTCTGTCCATGACTCTGAAGTAGGGAGATGACAGGCCGCCTGCGCCGACCTGCCTGCCCTGGGCGTCCGTCTCTCTTTGGCTCTGGGACTCGACTGACCACCTGGCATTGTGGCATCTGTTTTATTGTCTGTGTATCAATAATTGGCTCAAAGTTCCATGTTAATTGGGTGGGATCTTCCTTGCAGAGTGATCAGGTTCTGAGCAGCCTGAGACTTAAATACAGTTAATTCCCCTCTGAGACCCCCCCCCCCCCCCCCCCCCCCCCCCNTTATTGTCTGTGTATCAATAATTGGCTCTAAGTTCCATGTTAATTGGGTGGGATCTTCCTTGCAGAGTGATCAGGTTCTGAGCAGCCTGAGACTTAAATACAGTTAATTCCCCTCTGAGACCCCACCCCCACCCCCCATCATCGACATCACCAGATCAAAACACAGCTAATTAGCACCCACGTCCGGCTTCCTGGGAAGTCGTCGCTCACTTTCCCTGGAGGAAACCATTCCTGAACTTGCCGTCCCTGGGGAATGTTTTCCCTCCTCAAAGCACGTGACTAGGGAGACGCCTGCTTCCTTTCTGAAGTCAGAGGAAACCGTGGCCGGAAGGGGCGTGGTCTCGTCAGCCCCGCCACCCGCGCCCGCGGGGCTCCGAGGACACGCGCTCAGTCCTATGGGTGTTGGGGCACGTGTGTCAGTGGGCATGATTTGCTCAGGAAAACGGTCAATACTCACGTATGGGGTGGAGTTCTTGGTACTTCAGACAAAGATACATGGCCGGGTTGGGGGTGTCTGTGTGTATTTATATGCTGATTCAGAACACGGTGTGCGTGCTCACGTGTGTGTCTTACAGAACTCTATGTATGTGTTTGTGTGTGTGGATGGGTTCATATCTCTTTTACAGCCGAGGACAGCAGAAAGCTAACCGCTGCTGCTTACCTGAAAGGTTAGCTAAGGACCAGCACCCAGCACTTACCCCAGTCCCAGGAAATACTCCCCTGGGGGTCTAAGCACACACAGCCCTCCGGTGGCTTCTTCCTGTGAGTGTGGAAGGGGAGCTGGGGTGTGGATCAGAGAGCCTGTTCTGGCTGTGGGCTCGGGGGAGCCCCGGGTGGCCTGCTGCGGACCCACCTGCAGAGCCTCCTCAGGGTGCAGCAGGACCCCCTTGCGTCCCGTTATCCCGGGCCTCCTCCACAGGGAGTGGGGATCGGGTGGCCCTCCAGCTGTGGTCGTCCCCAGGGCGCGTCTTCTTCTGAAACTACATCCTCCTGGAGCAGCAGGTACCCTGGAGCCCCCTCCCCAGGGAGCCACCTGCTGTGGCAGGAGGGCTGGCCCCCCCATCGCCCACTCACGTGCTGGTCCCAGAGCTCCTGCCTCTTTAGGGGACTTTGAATCCACCTGTGATAACTTGTCTGCCCGTTGCACGGCCTCACTTTCTGAAGGCACTTTATTCCCAACTTCCAGCCTCACTGGCTTCATAAGTGACTTTTAAAAATTATTCCCTGATTTATGCTCGTTATTGTCAGCACATAGAGGAAAAAGTAGATAGAAGAGAATCCGTAAGTGTAGTGTCTAGAGAAAACCATAATTAAATAACATTTTAAGTTGTGTGAAATTGAACATATGACTTGCACAAGCCACTGTCCTTTTTCTAAATCCTGTTTCTCCTCCTTCTTGTCAAACATAAGAAGCACGTGCTCTGCACTCAGGATGTCTTCAACACACATGTTACATGTACAGTCCCCACTCCTGTGTTAAAGGACTGACATCCTGGAGTAACGGCAGATTTTCATTGCTTTTAATTTTTTAATTACCCTACTCAATCTTCTTTGTGGCTCCTGGGATAAAACTAAATTTCTCAACTTGGGAATCAAATTGCTTCATGGCAAATCATTTTTCTTTTGAGCCTGTTACACTCCACTCACTGTATATTGAGTTTTGCTTACTACTGTAGCAGTTCCTGCCTCCTTGCATAGTCACATACTTTAGATTTGTGGAACAGAAAGTTGTTTCACACTAGAGTTTGCTTTCCGGTGAAACTTAGGCATTTGCTTTAACGTCTCAAGTCCGAGTTGTCTTGGAGGCTTCAAGGAGATAACACACAGCCCGTGGCAAACACCAGGTTGGGGCAACCATCCTCAGTGCCGTCACCTCCTTGCTGAACTACGTAATAACTCTGAGTGTTGTCTCCAGCTTTGAGAAGTGAAATGAAATGTCCAGGTTACTCCATGAATAGCTAACAATGGTAAAACGCATTTTGTGTTGGGCAAATATAAAGGGAGGTGGCTCAGATGGTAAAGAATTCACCTGCAATGCAGGAGACCTGGGTTCAATCCCTGGGTCAGAAAGATCCCCTGGAAAATGGAATGGCACTCCAGTATTCTTGCCTGGAGAATTCCATGAACAGAGAAGTCTGGCAGGCTACCATCCATGGGGTCGCAAAGAGTCAGACATCGACTGAGCGACTAACACTTTCGGTTTCAAATATAAAGAGGAGGACTTCCCTTTGATAAAGAAAGTGGATTTCTTCTGATGGTTTTTGAGCAAGGGATACAGGAAGTGCTTGGAAAAGCAAGAACTGTTGTAAACTGACAGCCTTAAAGAAAAATACCTGGAAAACCATTTCAGCAGAAGGAGAGGAACAGCCCAGCGTCCGCAAGATGGAGCGAGTGTCTCCCGCACATGCCCGTCCCCTGCAAATGCCCGCTCTCACTCTCCAGAGATGCACATTTGTCCGTGGGAAGGTGCTGTTTCTTGGAACAAATTCATGATGAAATCAAATGGTTTCTTAACTTGGCAATTCGTTGGCATGAACAACTAATGTGTAGGTGGTGGTAGACGTTAAAAGCCAGAAATATGTGCTTGCCTTAGTCCCACACGCCTGCGCAGTGCATCCGCAGGAGCACGAGGGAGCCTAACCTCCCGCCCCCATGCTGGGATCTTCTACAGGTGGGTGATGTGTACGCTGGATTCCGACAAGCTGACCTGGGGCGGACACTTTCCTTCATGTCCCTTTGAAGGGAACATCATTGGCACTTTCCAGAAGACAGTATTCTAGAACTTCCCCGCAGGCCTCCTGGGGCCCCGTTCACCACGGCACCCGACACGCAGGCTTCTGCTGTCTGACCAGCTCCCTGAACACCCTAGAAGGATTGCTGTGTCTCTTCCACTTCTAGAACAATTGACAGCAAGAGAGTCACGTGAAGGAGGTTCCGCAAAAGAGGGAAGAAATGGAGGGCAACAGGCACTCCAGCCTCAGAACAGCCCCTCGATTTCCTTTCCTCCATGGACGCAGGCGCCATCGTAGTGAACGGGCTGATCTCCCTTATGGCAGCAGCAGGCCTGGGGCTTCACACGGCCTTTCTAACTAGGTGATCATCTGTCTGGCGGACGTGGAGGTGTTTGCTCTCAGTTCATTGAGTAGCTGTTTTTGTCCTTACTGATGGCTCTCAGCTCCAAAGGGCAGCCTTNAGCAGGCCTGGGGCTTCACACGGCCTTTCTAACTAGGTGATCATCTGTCTGGCGGACGTGGAGGTGTTTGCTCTCAGTTCATTGAGTAGCTGTTTTTGTCCTTACTGATGGCTCTCAGCTCCAAAGGGCAGCCTTTATGTGAAGGCCTGGCAGCCTCCTGTCCCCAGCTTTCTGCCTGCACAGCCGGATTCCACTGCCGACCCCCGGCGATTTCCTCCAGCCTCAGACTCCAGCTCTGGCTGGGCAGAGAGCGGGAAGCAGCTGGAACTCAGCTCCCTGCCCCATTGGGCTCTCTCCGCTGCTGGCTCCTGCCCTGGGACCGTCCTCTGCTGCCTCACCCATCTCAGTGACCGAGTTCCCCTGTGCTCCCAGGGGCACACCGGTCACCAGAGCTGGGTGTCTGGCCTCTGCCCTGGGGAGGGGTGCCCAGGTCCTACTGCTTCGCTGATGTGGAAGTTCTGCTTCTTGCCTGGGGGGGCGGGACTGTGTCTCCCCCAGAACATGTCCGAGTCTAGACTCCGTATCTGTGAACGTGACCTTGCTTGGAAATACGGTTGTTGCAGGTGTAACTAAGGTGAGGTCGTGCTGGAGAAGGGTGGGCCCGAATCCAGCCGGACCGGAGTCCTTGTAAGAAGAGGGGGGTGGGGAGCGGGCAGATGAGGGGAAGGGACGCGGAGGAGGAGCCCACGTGACCCCGAAGGTGGAGACTAGGGGGACGTGTCCACAAGCCAAGGGAAGCCACGGCTGCCACGCACCCCCGCTGGAAGATACAGGGGCCCAGAGCCTCCGGCAGGAGTGCCGCCCTGCTGACCCCTGCATTTTTCATGCTTTTGAACTGTGGTGCTGGAGAAGACTCTTGAGAGTCCCTTGGACTGCAAGGAGATCCAACCNAAGTTATGACCAACCTAGATAGCATATTCAAAAGCAGAGACATTACTTTGCCGACTAAGGTCCGTCTAGATAAGGCTATGGTTTTTCCAGCAGTCATGTATGGATATGAGAGTTGGACTGTGAAGAAAGCTGAGCACTGAAGAATTAATGCTTTTGAACTGTGATTCTGGAGAAGACTCTTGAGAATCCCATGGACTGCAAGGAGATCCAACCAGTCCTTTGTGAAGGAGATCAGCCCTGGGATTTTTTTGGAAAGAATGATGCTAAAGCTGAAACTCCAGTACTTTGGCCACCTCATCTGAAGAATTGACTCATTGGAAAAGTCTCTGATGCTGGAAGGGATTGGGGGCAGGGGGAGAAGGGGACGACAGAAGATGAGATGGCTAGATGGCATCAATGACTCGATGGACATGAGTCTAAGTGAACCCAGGAGTTGGTGATNTCTGAAGAATTGACTCATTGGAAAAGTCTCTGATGCTGGAAGGGATTGGGGGCAGGGGGAGAAGGGGACGACAGAAGATGAGATGGCTAGATGGCATCAATGACTCGATGGACATGAGTCTAAGTGAACCCAGGAGTTGGTGATGGACAGGGAGGCCTGGCGTGCTGCGATTCATGGGGTCGCAGAGTGGGACGCGACTGAGCTGAACTGAACTGAAGGCCCTCTTGATGTCATACTCCAGGATGTATGGCTCTAGGTCAGTGATCACACCGTCAGGGAATCTAGGTCATAAAGACCTTTTTTTTGTATAGTTCTTTTGTGTAGTTTTGCCACCTCTTCTTAGTATTTTCTGCTTCTGGTAGGTCCATACCATTTCTGCACTTTATTGGGCTCATCTTTTCATGAAATGTTCCCTTTACTTCAGTTCAGTAGGTCAGTCATGTCCCACTCTTTGTGTCCCCATGGACTACAGCATGACAGGCTTCCTTGTCCTTTGCCAACTCCTGGAACTTGCTGAAACTCATGTGCATTGAGTCAGTGATGCTATCCAACCATCTGATCCTCTGTCATCCCCTTCTCCTCCTGCCTCCAGTCTTTCCCAGCATCAGGATCTTTTCCAATGAGTCAGTTCTTCGCACCAGGTGGGCCAAAGTACTGAAGTTTCAGCTTCAGCATTAGTCCTTCCAATAAATACTCAGGACTGATTTCCTTCAGTATTGACTGGTTTGGTTTCCTTGCTGTCCAAGGGACTCTCAAGAATCTTCTCCAACACCACAGTTCAAAAGCATCAGTTCTTCGGTGCTCAACTTTCTTTATATTCCAACACTCACATCTATACATGACTACTGGAAAAATCATAGCTTTGACTAAACAGACCTTTGTTGGCAAAGTAATGTCTGCTTTTTAATATGTTGTCTAGGTTGGTCATGGCTTTTCTTCCAAGGAGCAGCCATCTGTTAAT
>SJYV01012955.1:391292-403703 GCA_006410875.1 Neotragus pygmaeus | reverse complement strand
TTTTTTTTTTTTCTCAGTAAGGAACGTGGTTTATTTATGTAATTAAAAAAAAAAAAAAAGAACCACACTTTCCCTACTCTCAAAACAAACGGCCATAATAAATAAAAAGAAAAAGCACACTTGTGAAAATGCCCTCCTCTTCCGACCCACAGACCAGAAGAGATGGCTGAGGATGCCAGTCTGACAGTTTGACCTTGAGGAAGTTTTTGCACCTTGCTGCGGAAGACCTCGAGGGGCTGTGTGTGTCCTCAAGACGTAAGAGGCACCTGGAGACTGAGCCTGGGGTCCCTGCAGACTGTCAATGTTGGGGCACCAGGGGCTGGGCTGAGGGGCCTTCACTTGGTTACCAGACGGCTTCCTGGGGGCCCCCGCCCCATTCTCGGAGAAAAGGCCGCAGTCCCTGTGCGCACCTGAAGTCCCTGAGCTATGCAGACCGCTGGCAACGAGAGGGAGACAACCGCTTCAGAGTTTTCCCCAAACCCCTGGTGCTGAGACGCTGTCAAGCCGAGAGCGTCTCCCCACCCGAGCAGCTGGGTGAGCTTCTCTGAGGGCAGGTGTCTCCAGCCTCACCCCAAAGGCACGCAGAGCCTGAGTGCGCTCACGGACAAAGTGACCGGGCCACGTCAAGGGTATGGGGGACCCAGGGGTGTTCTGAGAGCAGGGCCACCCTCCCTGCCTTCCCTGTGCAGGGACAGGACACGGCCCCTCCCTGCCGCCCCTCGCCCCAGCCATCTCTCCTGGTCTGCAAGCCAGAGGCCCCAAATCCAGGGGTTCAGTTCAGTTCAGTCGCTCAGTCGTGTCCAACTCTCTTCAACCCCATAGACTGCAGCACACCAGGCCTCCCTGTCCTTCACCAACTCCCGGAATTTACTCAAATTTGTGTCCATCGAGTCGGTGATACCATCCAACCATCTCACCCTCTGTCATCCCCTTCTCCTCCTGCCTTCAATCTTTCCCACCATCAGGGTCTTTTCCAATGAGTCAGCTCTTCGCATCAGGTGGCCAAAGTATTGGAGTTTCAGCTTCAGCCTCAGTCCTTCCAGTAAATATTCAGGACTGATTTCCTTTAGGATGGACTGGTTGGATCTCCTTGCAGTCCAAGGGACTCTCAAGAGTCTTCTCCAGCACCACAGTTCAAAAGCATGAAAAATGCAGGGGTCAGCAGGGCGGCACTCCTGCCGGAGGCTCTGGGCCCCTGTATCTTCCAGCGGGGGTGCGTGGCAGCCGTGGCTTCCCTTGGCTTGTGGACACGTCCCCCTAGTCTCCACCTTCGGGGTCACGTGGGCTCCTCCTCCGCGTCCCTTCCCCTCATCTGCCCGCTCCCCACCCCCCTCTTCTTACAAGGACTCCGGTCCGGCTGGATTCGGGCCCACCCTTCTCCAGCACGACCTCACCTTAGTTACACCTGCAACAACCGTATTTCCAAGCAAGGTCACGTTCACAGATACGGAGTCTAGACTCGGACATGTTCTGGGGGAGACACAGTCCCGCCCCCCCAGGCAAGAAGCAGAACTTCCACATCAGCGAAGCAGTAGGACCTGGGCACCCCTCCCCAGGGCAGAGGCCAGACACCCAGCTCTGGTGACCGGTGTGCCCCTGGGAGCACAGGGGAACTCGGTCACTGAGATGGGTGAGGCAGCAGAGGACGGTCCCAGGGCAGGAGCCAGCAGCGGAGAGAGCCCAATGGGGCAGGGAGCTGAGTTCCAGCTGCTTCCCGCTCTCTGCCCAGCCAGAGCTGGAGTCTGAGGCTGGAGGAAATCGCCGGGGGTCGGCGGTGGAATCCGGCTGTGCAGGCAGAAAGCTGGGGACAGGAGGCTGCCAGGCCTTCACATAAAGGCTGCCCTTTGGAGCTGAGAGCCATCAGTAAGGACAAAAACAGCTACTCAATGAACTGAGAGCAAACACCTCCACGTCCGCCAGACAGATGATCACCTAGTTAGAAAGGCCGTGTGAAGCCCCAGGCCTGCTGCTGACATAAGGGAGATCAGCCCGTTCACTACGATGGCGCCTGCGTCCATGGAGGAAAGGAAATCGAGGGGCTGTTCTGAGGCTGGAGTGCCTGTTGCCCTCCATTTCTTCCCTCTTTTGCGGAACCTCCTTCACGTGACTCTCTTGCTGTCAATTGTTCTAGAAGTGGAAGAGACACAGCAATCCTTCTAGGGTGTTCAGGGAGCTGGTCAGACAGCAGAAGCCTGCGTGTCGGGTGCCGTGGTGAACGGGGCCCCAGGAGGCCTGCGGGGAAGTTCTAGAATACTGTCTTCTGGAAAGTGCCAATGATGTTCCCTTCAAAGGGACATGAAGGAAAGTGTCCGCCCCAGGTCAGCTTGTCGGAATCCAGCGTACACATCACCCACCTGTAGAAGATCCCAGCATGGGGGCGGGAGGTTAGGCTCCCTCGTGCTCCTGCGGATGCACTGCGCAGGCGTGTGGGACTAAGGCAAGCACATATTTCTGGCTTTTAACGTCTACCACNTTTTTTTTTTCTTTTCAGATTTGCATCTTAAAGGCTCTGACAAGTCCTGCAGAGAGCAACCTGTTTAAGCTGCATTTGCTACAGCGTTTTCCTATGCTTCAAGGAGTATCATCAATGGTGCAGGAACAAGTGGTTCTCCTGACCTTGGTCAGGATACTAGGTGGCGTGGGGACAACACAGAGTTTGGAATCACACAGACCTCTGTTTGAATACTGCTTCTGCCAAGCAGTTTGAGCCAATGAGTGATCCCTGCAGTCTTGGCTTTTCCATCTGTCAATGACCTCTACCTCTTGGCATTGCTGAGAATGAAGTGAGATTGCATGTGAAATGCTTAGCACCGTGCTTTGGGCATAGTGAATGCCTCACTGAAGGCATCTGTTATTCTCCATACTCTTTTTATTTATTTTTTCTTTGTAAAATAATATTTTAGTTTTCTTTTTATTTAATCATTGTTTTAGAGACCAGATCAAGTGATATTGTTCCCATTTCACAGATGAAGAAAGATAATTCCAGGAGTAATTTAAGATATTCCATTGTTTTATGATGAGTTGGTCAGTAGGAGAAACTCTCCATACTCTTTTTAATCTGTGGTTCCCAGGGCCAGGGTTAAATCTGAAAGTCCAGGTCTGCACGGGAGTGCCACTGTCCGCCCGCCTGCCCTCCATGGGCATGTGTGCGTGTCATGGTGCTCTGGGGTTCACCCCGTCCTCTCCTTGCCCAGGTACTTGGCTCTGGTTCAGCCAATGAAGTCAGAATTATTAAGGAACAGCAAGCACTTTCCCCCTCTGAGTATTAACGGTTTGGAGAAAATGGTTGAACTGTTCTTGCATTTACTAATTAGATGGGACGTGTTCATTTATATTTCAAGGGAACTCCAAGTGCTTGCTCCATAATTAAGATGATAGCGTTGCGAGGGAGCCAGAGCCGGAGACCTGCAGGTGTGACGGGCGCTTCCTCGCCAAGGTGTGCGGCCAGGCAGGGCTCCGCGCGGTGCTCTCTGCGGCAGCCCGTAATTAGCCCCTGATTTATTTCCCCTTGTTCTCATTTCCAGCCTAATAGATCTTACCGGTTATTAGTTTCAGCCACACGTCCAGCCAGCTGGGGTTGGGCATGCCATTTGCTTTCTCATTCATGATGATGCCGGAGCGTTGAGATCTTAAATCCGATTGACAACGTTCAGGGGTGAGTGTTTTCCGACTCTCGAGGCCTGACCATTCCACTGTGGTGACTGCTGACCCGTGCTGTTGACGAGGATACCACCAGCTAGCCATTGTACGGAACTCGACCCCGAAATCCCAGGGGCTTGACACAATGGAAATGTACTCTCGACACTTTACAGTTGACAATTAGAAATTGTGTCTATCCAGGGTGCACCACGGGATGATTTTAATTAATATATTTAAGATGGGTTGATTTTATATGTGTGTACAATGCAAAATACTCCCTACGATCGAGTGAATTAACAGATGCACCATGTCATTCAGTTACCATCTTCTTTTGTTTTTCCTTTTGTGGGGACAACCATCACCATCTCAACAGAGTTCAAGTGCACAATAGGCACTGTTGGCTGCAGCCTCACTGTTGCGCTAAGATCTCTGTGGCTGACTCATCTCGCCTGACTTGAACTGGCCACCCCTAGACCAACATCTCCCCACAGTGGGAGTTCAGGTTCCGGCTACCCTTCCTCCTGCGGCTCCTGGATCATCAGTCAGAAGACAGGGGAGGCATCTCGTGGAGGAGCCGGACCGCTTCCTGTCCCCCCCGGTGGGAGCATCATACTCCCTCCGCCCACCCTCAGTGCTGAGAGCCAGCCCCCAGCCCCCCGAGGCACAGGAGGGTCTGGACGCCTTGGACTACAGCAAGGACATGGTCAGTTCGAGGAGCGTGGTGTGCGGTGGGCAGCTGCCCTGACCCCACTGACGCTGTGATTCCAGCGCCCCTCCAGAGGCATGTGTTCTTACCTGGATCTCAGACCCATCTTGGGACTCCCCCTCTTCCGCACTGACCCTGGGACACGCTGGTCCTGGCTGTCTGGGTTGTGGGGTTTTTTTTGTTGTTACCATTCAGGTTTCATTCTGGAGCCAAAAGAAATGTTTCTTCCTTAGAAGGCCCTCCCTGCAGGGCCCTGCTTCCCTGCACCTCCACCCACCCTGATTTCCAGATCTTGCTCTGTTTAATCATTCCCTATCACTATTCAGTCCATGGGGTCGCAAAGCATCGGACGCAACTGAGCGACTGAACTAATTGACTGATCTCTATTCAAAACTCTCATCTGCTTTTTAATTTTTTGATGTACCATTGCCTTTCTCCTTAAGTCAGGTTTGGCTGCCTTTGTCTCTTCTGAAATCTCAGAAAATTGCTTTGTACATATTCAGCATGTGATAAATAAAATGGTTTCACTGTAAGAAAGTTAGAAAATTAAAACGAAAGCGATCACATAAGAGGAAAAAAATCAGTCTGTAATTCATGTCTAAGAAACACTCTTGTGAACACTTTTCTGTGCCTCCTTTGGATTATGCATGTGTACGAATTTTATTTGTAGATGAGATCATGTTGCAGTCTTATTTTGAGATTTAGTTTTATCACATATTTTTCGTATTGTCAAGGGTTCTACACCATTTTAATGCCTTCTTGGTATTTCGTTGCCTGAGTGGGATGCCTCACACTCAACCTCCCATTGCAGGTTCTGTACTAAGAGGTTTCTCACCATCCACGCTTATTAACAAGGCTGCATGAGGGAGTACCTCTGTCATCGTGTTGTTTGGTTGCTCAGTCATGTCCAACTCTTGGAGACCCTAACTGCAGCACACCAGGCTCCCCTGTCCTTCACAATCTCCCAGAGTTTGCTTGAACTCACGTCCACTGAGTCGGTGATGCCATCCAACCATCTCATCCTCTGTTACCCTTCTCCTCTTGCCCTCAATCTTTCCCAGCATCAGGGTCTTTTCCAATGAGTCAGCTCTTCACATCAGGTGGCCAAAGTATTGGAGCTTCAGCTTCAGGATCAGTCTTTCCAATGAATATTCAGGACTGATTTCCTTTAGGATCGACTGGTTCGATCTCCTTGCAGTCCAAGGGACTCTCAGGAGTCTTCTCTAGCACCTCAATTCAAAGGTATCAGTTTTTTGGCTTTCAGCCTTCTTTATGGTCCAACTGTCAGATCCAAACATGACTACTGGAAACTGGGAGTGTTTCTTTAGGATCGATGTTTACATTCTCGGAGGTGAAGTATTGTGCATTGTATGTGAATATTTTATGTATTTTTTGCATATTGTTGGATAGCGAATAATAGTTTTTTTTGCTGATGTTGGCTGTTTATGAGGGCTCCTATTTCTCTCCTTCTTTCCCAATGGTGGGATTTTATATTTTTAAAACTTCCTGGCAACGTGATATGCAAACATCTCTCTGTGTGGTCAGACCCCTGTCACTGGGTTGGTTTGCTTTGCTTCACGATTGCTTTGCTCCTCCTGTGCACGTGGATGTTAGGACAACACAGGAAGACACCTCCAGGGTTCATGCAAGATGACTCGGGCGTCACTGGGGCTGCCGGTCACAGGGATGCCACGGAGGGTCCCAGGCATCTGCTTTGGGCATGGTGGGCTGGGTGCTGAGTGCAGAGGCAGCCCTGGCGAGGCCCTGGTCCATCGCCTCCATCTCCCAACCTGCGGAGGGGACCAGGGCGCCTCCGTCTCCCAGCCTGTGGAAGGGACCATGGTGCCGTGATGATGTGCAGACTCAGGTTACCCAGAGCAATGTACCCTCCTGATGACACAGAAGTGGAACCCAGGCCTCTGATCTCAGGGCCTCCACGGTGCCTGCCACAGGCATGTGCTTGTGTGGCCGTGGGGCCCAGCCCGGCAGTGCACTGGTGGTGCCCTCCACGCACGTGGTGCCCTCCACGCACGTGGTGCCAGGAAGGAGGGGTCCCCTGGGCTGGAGTGGGAGGCTTGCCGCGGGGAAGGGGGAGAAGGCACGCTTGGAGGAGGATGGCTGTGCGGGCTGTGGACAGAGGCACCAACCCCCAGGGAGCAGAGTGTGGAGGGGCTGGGAGGTGAGGGACCTGGGGGACTGTGACGGGCTGGGAAGGCCCCCGCCTGGACGCTGCTGCCCTGCACCTCTGGGCCCGGGCTGGAGCGGGTCTCAGACCCCTGCCCTCAGTTTGGGGGCCATCACCATGCACGTTCCTGTCCTCCCCCTCCCCCTCTAGCTTTTGGACTGGTTTTCCTCTGGCTCTGCCTGGCACAGCCTGGCACAGTCCCCACACACGTCCGGTGCTCGGGCACGCCGGCCTGGCCTCTGGAGCCCCCAAGGCCCGGTCAGCTGCAGGGCCGCAGGCAGAGGCCCCTCCCCATGAAGACGCACCCGCCACTGTGTGTCCCGCAGAGGGAGGTTCAGACTCACTCCCCTGAAGGACAGACCACTCCAGCGCCCTGCGGATGAAACACTTTGAACAGGATGCTTCTGAACGATTTTTAAAAATAAGATAAAAACCTGGGCCGANACCCAGAGCAATGTACCCTCCTGATGACACAGAAGTGGAACCCAGGCCTCTGATCTCAGGGCCTCCACGGTGCCTGCCACAGGCATGTGCTTGCGTGGCCGTGGGGCCCAGCCCGGCAGTGCACTGGTGGTGCCCTCCACGCACGTGGTGCCCTCCACGCACGTGGTGCCAGGAAGGAGGGGTCCCCTGGGCTGGAGTGGGAGGCTTGCCGCGGGGAAGGGGGAGAAGGCACGCTTGGAGGAGGATGGCTGTGCGGGCTGTGGACAGAGGCACCAACCCCCAGGGAGCAGAGTGTGGAGGGGCTGGGAGGTGAGGGACCTGGGGGACTGTGACGGGCTGGGAAGGCCCCCGCCTGGACGCTGCTGCCCTGCACCTCTGGGCCCGGGCTGGAGCGGGTCTCAGACCCCTGCCCTCAGTTTGGGGGCCATCACCATGCACGTTCCTGTCCTCCCCCTCCCCCTCTAGCTTTTGGACTGGTTTTCCTCCGGCTCTGCCTGGCACAGCCTGGCACAGTCCCCACACACGTCCGGTGCTCGGGCACGCCGGCCTGGCCTCTGGAGCCCCCAAGGCCCGGTCAGCTGCAGGGCCGCAGGCAGAGGCCCCTCCCCATGAAGACGCACCCGCCACTGTGTGTCCCGCAGAGGGAGGTTCAGACTCACTCCCCTGAAGGACAGACCACTCCAGCGCCCTGCGGATGAAACACTTTGAACAGGATGCTTCTGAACGATTTTTAAAAATAAGATAAAAACCTGGGCCGAGACCTGACGGGAAAGCTCTGCTGTGTTTAAGAAGCTGGGATGACCCGGGCTCCCCTGCACTTCAGCCCGTCGTCAGGGTCAGGGTCAAGGTCAAGGTTGGCCCAAACGCAGCCTCTCTCAGGCTCCTTACAGACAAGGTCTCGGGGAGCACTTCCCCACTGGTGTCCCAGGAGCAGAGAGGGGCACAGAGGCAGGTCAGGGACCCTGTGGAACCCCAGACATCTGGCCCCACATGCTGCAGCCTGGGAGGTTCTGTCTCCTGCTCCAGCCGCTGGGCTCCAGGGACGTCCAGGGGACAGAGGCCACCGCCTGTGCAGGAGGGCGCCCCCTCCCGGCCTGTGAGGCCTGCAGGGTCCAGGGCCACCTGTGCGGCAGGTATGGGGTGTGCCGCCCTGCTCCCGGAAGGGCCGCCCCCGCCCCCACCACGAGGTTCCCCCGGGGCCCCGCGCCTCTGCCTTTGGGGCTGCCTGACCCGGGCCTCTCACCCCCAGGCTCAGGAGGCCTCTTCTGGCCTCTCAGGGGAGTCCTACCAGGGTGCCGGCGTGGCAGGGGCAGGAGACTGGGGCTCCTGGTGCAGGATGGCCGGTGAGCAGGGGCGGCCGGGACAGGCCGCCTGCTGACGCCCGGGAGCTCCTGACTCTCCAGGAGACCAGTGCTTCTGACTCTGGAGGACGGGGGACCCGGGCAGAGCCACAGCTGGAGACGAGGCCCCTGGTCGTCCTCTCTCAGGAGACCGGGGAAGGGAAGGGCCTGTTCAGCGAGTGACTGAGCCAGTGAGCCAGCGACCAAGGGTGGGGCAGGCCCAGGTCTCCCCCGAGCCCCGGCGCAAGGGCCATTCCGGACGCAGAGGCAGCAGAGGAGGCCCTCGCTGCACGGGCACCGCCCCCCTTCCGGGGCCAAGGCTGGGCTCGCTGGGGCTTCCCAGGCCTCTCTCTCCCGCCTCCAGGCCTCACAGTCCGGGAAGTCCCGGGCGAGCCAGGCCCTTTGAAGTGGAGCCCCCGCCAGGCCCACGGGGCTCCTCATCTCCGCCTCAAAGGCTGGAGACGCAGCCACTCGGGGTGGTGGGCCTGCGGGGCTGGTGGGAGCCGGTGGAGGGGGTGAGGGGTCCGAGCCCCACGCTCGCCTGGCGGAAGGAGACGGGGCGGGGCGGGGGAGCCGCCCCTCGTCTCCGCACCCTCATGTCCCACTGCGCCCTGGGGGGCGCACTCACCCCCGGGGTGTTTCCTGAGCACCTAGTGTGTGCCTGCGGCCAGGAAGAAGGGTTTGAGCCAGCCGGGGCCTCTCCCCGTGCACGACTCTTCGCCTTGCTCCAGCTGGGCCCCCGCCGGCCCTGTGGGTCTCCCCAGCACCCCCGACTCTCCGGCTTCACGAGGTCCGCCCACGCTGCGCTCAGTTGGGTGAGCCTGAGACTCTGCTGGTTTCACTCCTGCAGGAGGAACATCGAGTCCCGGGGGCATGGGGAGGCCAGGCGTGTGCAGCCACTAGCCCCCCGACCTGGCTTCCCGTTCTGGGGGCGCGTCATTGCCACTGTTCCTGGATGCGGGGGCGCGGGTTCGTGCGGATAGCCCCTCAGGACAGAAGGGCATGTGGGCCGTTGCTGGCGCATTTGCAGGATGTCGGCCGCCCCAGGCTCCGGAGGCTGGGCCCGCGCCGCCCCTTGACCGCTCCGCTCTGCACGCATCAGAGACCAGACCCGAGGCGAGCAGGGACACTGCCCGGCTCACCCGGCTGCCTAGCGCCCCACACCGCAAGAGCCAGCCTCTCTCTTCCTGCACCTTCTGCAGCGCTGCTTTTAAAACTGTGGGCCGAGAACCATTAGTGGGTTTCAAAATCAACCTGGAAGGTCATGACCAGCATTTCTATAAAAAGTGAATCAAAGAAGAAAGAAGACGGAGCGTGGCAGAGGACGCCTCCTCGAGGAAGGCAAACGTGGCTCGGGGAAGCGCATCTTCCCGCATGCGCACAGGCGCACCCCCTGCGGTCGGTCCCCCGCCCTGGGCTGCCCTGGTGCGCGGGGGTGGCTGTGAACACTGGCTTTTAAAAGCTGAGCTGCCCTCGACAGGAGCTGAGGGACTAGTTACCCCGCTGACCCGGAGCCTCGGTTCCTGCTGAGAAGGCGGGCATGTGCTTCCTTCCTTCGCTCCCCAAGTTTTTGTGCCGTGCAGGTTAGGAAGCTTACTTCCCTGTTTCAAACAAAGATAAAGAGAGTTTTTCTTTCTTGCAAATCCTGCAACAAGCCTCCAGAATCTCTACCCCCACGTGTGTGCTACTGTTTTGCTTTGTTTTGTAAGTAATAGGCATAGCTGTGTTTTCTCATCTTCTAGGATGGATCAGCACAGGGGCGCGTGCGCGGCTCCCCTCATCCCGGCTCCTTGCTGAAGACTCAGATTCTGCTCTCTCGTCGTGAGGGCCCCATCTGGGCGACCCTGGCACACCTCGCTTTTCTCCTCCCTTGTC
Organism: Neotragus pygmaeus; assembly: GCA_006410875.1. Lineage (NCBI taxonomy): Eukaryota > Metazoa > Chordata > Mammalia > Artiodactyla > Bovidae > Neotragus > Neotragus pygmaeus. The sequence continues at coordinate 393,514 of SJYV01012955.1, read as the reverse complement.
AATCCTTCACATGGGCGCGGGTGGCAAGATCTTCCCTGGGAATCTTTCATTTCACGCTGGTCAAGTCTTAGAATCATTTTCATTTCCAGATTCAATAAAAAAAAATTTCAATGTTTCCAAACATTGAGTATTTGGAAACAATGTTTCCAAATCTTGAGTATTTGGTATCTGTTTCTGCCTTGATGATATGTGCAGTTCAAGGGTTCAGGTGGCATGCAACTTTGGAAATGTACCTGAAACCTGGCCCTCCACACAGGACCCTGCGTGCACCTCCCCCTGAGTGAGCAGTGGCCAGTGGGCAGTGACGTCTCTGTGTTGTCCTGTAGGGAACCCTCGGAGGGAGTGATCTGCAGAGGAAGTGTGCCGGTCACCACCTGTGTGAGTAGCAGGGCCACAATTGGAGAGTCAGAGGTCTCGCCCCTACTCCCTTCCAGCGCAGAAGTTTAGGGGTTCAGCCTTCCCTGTGGGGCCGGAGGTGGTGGCCCCAGGTCGTCCTGCCATCCTGCGGGGTGGAACCTCCACCCCCTGCAGCGGAACTAGGGCCCTTTAGCACAGACTTCTGCTTTAAGACACAGCGGCCGCGGGCCCAGCAGGTCTTCCGCTCACGCAGGGGCGGCCAGGGGACCAGAGGCAGCCTTTGAGCTTCCACTGCGCTGACCACGTGCTCCCCGACCCTTTCCCCTCCCAGCGGCCCGTCCTCTCGTCTCAGACGTGGCTGGAGAGGCTGTAGCTGCGTCCGCCGCCCTGGACCGGAGACTGTCTCCCTCTGCCTGGCTCCTGCCTGGGGCAGATGCCGCAGGGCCTCTCCTGCCTTCTCTGGGAGTAGCTGTTTCTTGGAAGGATCAACATGAGCAACACGATGGACCCCGTTTCCTGTGTCGCCCGCAGCCTGCTCTCTGAGTAGCCTGTCCCCTCAGGAATGCAGGCTCGTTGCCTTCTGCTGTCCCGCAAACACCGTGAGTCCTGTCTGCACATCACAGGTTGTTGCTGTTCAGTCACTCGGTGTGTCCAACCCTTTTCGATCCCATGGATGTCCTCCACTATCTGCACATCAGGCTTGAATCCTAAATCCACCAGAGCCTGAAGTGAAGTGAAATGAAAGTCACTCGATCATGTCTGACTCTTTGTGACCCACGGACCATACAGTCCATGGAATTCTACATGGCCAGAATACTGGAGTGGATAGCCTTTCCCTTCTCCCAGGGATCTTCCCAACCCAGGGATCGAACCCAGGTCTCCCGCACTGTGGGCAGGTTCTTTACCAGCTGAGCCACCAGGGAAGCCCAAGAATACTGGAGTGGGTAGCCTATCCCAGTCCAGTGGATCTTCTCGGCCCAGGAATCAAACCGGGGTCTCCTGCATTGCAGGCAGATTCTTTACTAGCTGAGCTGTCGGGAAGCTGACCTAAACCTGGTAACTCTGGAGGCGTGGTAACTCGCATCTGCTCCTCACCCCCGCCCAGGCTCTTCTCCACGGCTGCCTGCTGTCTTCCTGCAGGCAGACCTGCTTGTCAATCACAAGTGAACACTGGCTGTGAGGCAGCCTGAAGCACTCACCCAGGAGGCGCTCCTTAACCGTGGCCCCTCGCTCTCCCCCGTGTGCTGGGCACGCTGCTGGCCCAGGGTCTGAGGCCCTCAGAAGCCTGGGTCACTTGGTGCAGGGCTGGGTGTGGGAGCACAGCCCAGAAACCCGATCTTACAAAAAATATCGCAGATTTTCACAGCCTATGAAGCAGTGATTTCTGAATCTAAGTCCCCTCATGAGCCAACATCATTTACAGCTCAGTTTGGGAGGCCTGGATTAAAGAGGGGGACTTCACCTAGCACATTTTACAGGTGGGTAAATGGAGGGAACAGTTAGAACTGGACATGGAACAACAGACTGGTTCCAAATAGGAAAAGGAGTACGTCAAGGCTGTATATTGTCACCCTGCTTATTTAACTTATATGCAGAGTACATCATGAGGAACGCTGGACTGGAAGAAGCACAAGCTGGAATCAAGATTGCCGGGAGAAATATCAATAACTTCAGATATGCAGATGACACCACCCTTATGGCAGAAAGTGAAGAGAAACTAAAAAGCCTCTTGATAAAAGTGAAGGTGGAGAGTGAAAAAGTTGGCTTGAAACTCAACATTGAAAAAACGAAGATCCTGGCATCTGGTCCCATCACTTCATGGGAAATAGATGGGGAACAGTGGAAACAGTGTCAGACTTTATTTT
>SJYV01012955.1:375848-387318 GCA_006410875.1 Neotragus pygmaeus | reverse complement strand
GCTAAAGCTGAAACTCCAGTACTTTGGCCACCTCATGCGAAGAGTTGACTGATTGGAAAAGACTCTGATGCTGGGAGGGATTGGGGGCAGGAGGAGAAGGGGACGACCGAGGATGAGATGGCTGGATGGCATCACTGACTCGATGGACGTGAGTCTGAGTGAACTCTGGGAGTTGGTGATGGACAGGGAGGCCTGGCGTGCTGTGATTCATGGAGTTGCAAAGAGTTGGACACGACTGAGTGACTGAACTGAACTGAACTGAAATGGAGGCGTGGGGCTTCTGGAGGCGTGGGGCTTCTGAGTGAGCCTGCGAGTGCCCACCCAGCTTGTCAACCTCAGGACAGGGACCTTTGCCCCACTGGGTGGAGGGCGCTGCTTACCACCTCATTGTATATAGCTTCTGGGCCAGCAGAAACTCCTAGCTGGGCAGGATGCCTGGGTGGGCTGGGCTTGGGGGTCCCTGGGCTCCCCACTTCCTCCCTCAACAGGCAGCTGTGCTTCCCACCCCTTGGGGCCTCCACGCAGCAGGGAGGGACCATCGAGGGAGGCACAGTGTTGGTTTCGTCCCCGGGCTCAGAAGGCGAGAGGAGAGACCAAGTGACCGCAGATGAAACTGTCAGCGTTTCAAATATGACTCCAGTCACAGGAGGAGCCCTGTGGTGTTTCGAAGCGTTGAGAGGGTCTGGGGGGCTGGCCACACCCTGCCTCCGGGGTGTAGTGGGCTGGCCTTGGTCGTGTCCCCCCACGCAGGCCACAAAGCCTCGCAGGAGGAGACGGTGGGAGGCAAGGGGCCAGGTGCTGGGCCTCTCAGAACAGACTTCCTGGGTTCGTGCAGGAGAGACCGGAAGGAGGAGATGCTCCACTCTCTGCCCAGGAGAGGTGAGGACGGGGCAGGGGATCAGGTGCCCCTGGGGGCTCTGAGGGGAGCCCCGGCCGTAGGGGTGTCTTGGGGTGCCTGCAGGAGCTGCACCCCAATGCTGGAGGCTGAGCACTGACATTCAAGAAACTGATCCTGTCCAGCCGGGAGCCAGGGCTGCCCAGAGACCTTCCACTTACGAAAGTGATGACCTGTCTTTGTGTTGGGGGTGGGCACCAGGCCTGGGCAGAGGCCCCCAGTTTCCGCGCTAACTGGCTCCACACCTGCCAAAGCCCAGTTCTGACGTCTGTGACTCTATGGACAGCCCTGCCCGCCTGAAAGCTGAGCTTCCCAGCCTTCCTGTCCAAACACTCTGAGTCTGTTTCCATCAAAGTTGACACTTGGGCCAGATGAAGGAGGCAAAAGGCGGGGAAGTAATGGATGTCTTTCTCTCTGTGGAATCACTGTGAAGCACATTAAAAAAAATTAGGAATGTTGAAAGCCAACCAAAGCTCACCAAACCAGCCAACATGCATGTCAGCAAAGCCAAGGTGTGCAGCCTACATTCTTGCCGGGAAATGAAAAGGTCTTCCTGAACAGCTCAGGTGGCCACTAACCAGATTTTTGTTGTTGCTCTGTTTTGCTCCGTTTCAACATCTGATTCCTTGCATTTTGCTGACTTCCTACCAAAATACTTATTTCCGTTTGCTACAGGGATAGCTCCACCGGAAAGCGGTTCTGTTTTCAATGTCTGATTCTTTGCATTTTGCTGACTTCCTACCAAAAGTTTTAGGAGAAGAGGAGGACAGAGAATGAGGTGGTTGGATGGCATCACCGACTTGATGGACATGAGTTTGAGTAAACTCCGGGAGCTGGTGATGGACAGGGAGGCCTGGTGTGCTGCAGTCCACAGGGTTGCAAAGAGTCAGACACGACTGAGCGACTGAACTGAACTACCGAAATATTTATTTCCATTTTGTACGTGGATAGCTGCGCGGGAAAGCAGTCCGGTGAGTACTGACGGACGTGCGGGGCCCATCTCACGGGAAGTGTGCTCTGTGGAGTCCACACTTGGCACAGCCCAGGAAGCATGTGCCCTCATGCCCACAGAAACCGGCTTCTCCTCCTAAGGAGTCTCACCAGCGCTCCAGGTTTCCGAGAGGCCTGGGCAGCAAGGCTCCGGTCCTGCCCAAGGCCTCCGAGCCTCCAACAGCTGGTAATTAAAGTGCCGGCATCACTCGATGGCTAATTAGGACGCAGCCACCACGGAAAGACGGACTGGCACCCCAGATGCGTGGTGCCCTCTGCGTGGGCGCTGAGCAGCAGTCTGCGGAGGCCTGCCTCTCCTCGCGGTTCTTCTCAGGGCCCAGGTGACCGAGACCGGCGGCGCCTGGTGGGCTGGGGGCTTTGGCTCTTTGGAGCAAACAGCTGGAGGGGGTTGGGGGGGAAACAGGGTGATCCTTCTGGAAGTGATGACTTTACTTAAAGCCCGTGCCCAGTACAAACCAACTTCCTTGGATACTGGCACACGGCAGAGCTCCCAGCTCTTCACCATGACACCAGGCTCAAGCGCATCTAATTACTCCTGTTTCGACGCTTGCCATCAATCAGTTTTTACACGAACCCAATGACCCTTTTCAGAGACTCATCATCTCAAGACTTTTCTACATGTTCCACTCCTAATTGAGAAAATAAAGGGGTTGCTAAGTGGCAGCAGGTATGGTGTATTTTAAGCAATCAGCAACTAGTTTCTTTCATACGAATTCAAGTCAATCTTGGCAAAAGGTGAAAGGGGAGCATCAGCAACTCCAGCTAGTGATGTTTTTCTTTCCTTGTTAAATCGGTTAAAAATGGTCTTTGTTCTTCTAAGACAGGCTCTGAAGGGTCTATTAGGGCGTCCGTGGCGTGGTATCCCTCACCTGCACTCTCAGGGAAGGCAGAGATAATTAGGCGCTGTAATTGTATCACATCTTAGAGTAGGAAGAGGCCTTGCAGAGCTTGTGGAATTTGGTTCAGGCTTTTTGAAATCAGAGATGTGAAAGCGGGGGTCCCACGAGGGGCAGAGGCCAGAGCTGGAGCCAGATCTGAGAGACCCCCTCTGCCCACTGGCTTCTCTCGAGGCAGGTTCCAGGGCCCAGTCTGGGGGGAGGGAAGGCTTGGAATTTCCCAGCTGGAATCTCCCGATCCCAGGCAGAGCTCGCCCCCCCCCAACCCGTTGCCCCTCCTTGAGTCCTCCTTTTCATTAATGAAACAGTGTGATTGCAGCTGCCACTGTCGGCAGAGCACCGGCATGCTCCAGGTGCTCCGTCTCGACCCTCAGTTCCTGCAGCCCCTCCTTCAGCCCTGTGAGGCCGCGACTTCGTGCCCACTTCACAGATGAGCAGACTGAGGCAGGCAGAGGCCTGACGCATTGGCCGAGCGGGTCAAGAGTGAACTAGCTTCACTCGGAGGGAGGGACTGGGTCTGACGGACTCCAGGCCGCTGCCCACAGCTTCCTCCTGTCCAGACCACCCACCTCCTGCCCCCCACGCCCCCTGCTCCCTGAAGCCTGGGTTCTCTGGGCCGCCGCAGCAGAGAGGGCTCGCCAGTCCCTGAGTGACCACACCACTTCTCTCGAGGCTGTCCGGGGTGCTGGCCCCGCTCAAGCTTATATTCAAGAATCTCAGACCCGGGGGGCCGTGAGGATTCTGGAGGCCTAGGACCTGCGCCCAGCCCCACCCTGCCCATGTGGCCGGCCTCGTCCTGTGGGCATTCGGGGTGCATCTGAGAGGCCCGTTCTCTGAATCTTGTGTGCGACCCAGCGCCCCTCGGTCAGCTGTCAGGGCGAGTTGTGGTGCTGTGTGGGTGTGCACACATCAAGTGTGTGTGCTGGTGTGTCTGTGAGTGTGCAGGTCTGCACGTGGCTGTGTGTACCCATGTGTGTCCATGTTTGCATGTGTGTTCCTGTGTACACGTGGGCATGTGCATCTGTGTGTGTGTTTGGGGGCCCTCAGGGGTGCACTGGGGTGGAGACCAGGCAGGCATTCTGGGCAGAGGTGGGGACTTTCTACGGGCCCCTGAGTGTGAAGGTGGGGCCTGGTTCCCTCCAATCCCCCACCACCCATGGAAGCATCCTGAGGGCTGGAAAGAGAAGGCTGCCAGGTCCCTCCCGGCCGCTGTGGGGAAGCTGGGCTGGGTGCCCTCAGCAGGCGGGGTTGGGACCTGCGTGGAAGAGAGGCATGGCCGTGGAGGTCAGTCTCCCAGGCCAGACCACCAGCACACCTGGGGCCCTGGGCAGGAAATGAGGTTCACCTCCCACTAGCTTTCCCAGCAGTGCGATGTTGCCTCCTGCTTCCGTCCCTTCCAAGCCCTCCCCACCCCACAAGGCTCCTCTGCAGGCGTCCCGACTCCCCTCCAGGCGCCCCGATTCCCCTCCAGGCACACTTCTCTTCCAGGCTGTAGTTCCTTCAGCTGCTCCCCTCTGCATCTCCCTGACCTCAGTGCCCGTGGCCCTGGGCACCTCTGCTCTCTGGGTCTGGCTTCCCTGTGGCCCCGGGCACCTCCGCTGTGCGGGCTGGGCTTCCCTGTGGCCCCGGGCACCTCCGCTGTGCGGGCCGGGCTTCCTTGTGCTGCTCCTTCCCGGTCTTGCCATCTCCACGCAGCCTCCCTGCCACCCTGTCTCAGGTGCACTCACCCCGTCCTGGCCTGGGGCCTGTGCACGCCTGCCTCCTCCCCACAAGACAACAGTACTCTGGCATCAGCAGGCCTGCCTGCTCCTGCTCACAGGCCTGTTGACCTGGACACGGGGGCAACGGGAAGCGCAGCAGCCCTGAATCCTGAGCCACCGTCTCCCAAATGCACTCGGGTGGCAGCATCTTCCGGGGCCGGGCGGTGACCTCAGCCCTTTGGCGCTGCCTGGAGAAGGGCCGCGTGTTCTGCCTGCGGGCCAGAGCGGCAGTGCTGGCGTGGGGTGGGGACACGCGGGGGCCCTGTGGGCTGGAGACAGCTCGGCGGTTTGTAACAGTTTCTGCAGAGGTGGCTTGGGGTCCGTGGAAGAGAGAGCGTTACGTACGTAGCGCCGTCAAAGTCCTGCTGTGGAAAGCTTCCCCGGTCCCTCCTTGTAGAATTCAAATCTCAAAGTCCCCGCAAAGGCGACCCAGTTTCAGGGCTGACATCCTGTGCTATTTTCCCCACTTAAAGATGGATTACTTCTTTGCCCCTCGGAATTGACGATAATAGGGTTTTGCCGCACATATTCATAGTTCTCTGGGCCAGCCGCTCGGCCATGTGGGTTTGGTAGAGCCACGGTTCTCAGACTTTACTGTATGTGATGATCACCAGGGAATTCTGCTACAATGAAAAGGAGAATTCTGCGGGTCCTGGGTGGGGTCCTGGGTCCACATTTCTGCAGATTTCTGGGCAATGCTTGTGCCTCAATCCAGGGACCCCGTGTGGACAGTTAGACCTCAGAGTCCTGTCATTTTAAGCTTTGGGTAATTTTTCTTCTCAATTGCTTTAGTATGCTCCTTCTCTCCAAAACATGAGAAATAAACCCATTTGTACTGCAAAATGGATACACGCCAGGCCAGTTTCCACTGGACTCTCAACTCTGCTCACGGGTCCCCGGTATCTCTCAGAGGCTGGGGCTGGCTCCCCAGGGGGTGACTGAGAAACAGGTGTGTCCTGATTTGATCAGTTTCTGGATTCCATAATTTTAATTATAGCACCTCTCTTACCTCTAAGCCAGTCAGCCTCAGTCTTGGCTGTACCTTAGAGTTCCCTGAGTAGCTTTTCAAATATGTTAATGTCCGGGACCCAGCAGAATATCTGCTGAAAGTCGAGGTAGGGTTCTGCTTTCTTTTTTTCAAATTTGCACCCCCCTCACCCCCACCCACTCCCATCACCTCCCCTTGGAAACTGCAGCCAAGATTAAAATCCACAATGGAGACAAGACTTGACTTGCTGGGAGAGAAAGAATTTTAAAATTTGAAGGCTGCAAAAAAAGTCTCAGAACCTGTCTAGTTTCACCCTTTCATTTTACGGGCAGAGGAACTTGCCAAAAGCCGCATCGTTTGTGGCGAGTCTAGAACTCGAGGCACCAGCGCCCCACTCCGTGTTCTTTTTCTAACACCTGATTTCATACTTGTTGAAAGGGAGGCCAAGCACCACGAGGCAACGCGGCCCAGGGCACAGAAAGCTCCCTGGCAAACCTGAAAAGGGAGGGAAGACACTTTGAAAATATTAAAGGTGATTACCAGATGTCAAATGAATGTCATGGAAATCGCTTCAAGTTTTTCCACACGCTGGGACTAATTGAATTTATTTGAATGTCTTTGTCAGCTTGAGGGATTCTCGAGACTGCTCCTTGTCATTTTATCCCACTCTTAATCACCTGCAAGCCAACTTGAACTGGAAATAACTGTAAAATTTGTTATACTTCCACTGATCAGGATTCAAGACATTTGATTCTTAACAGTTTGTGTAGGATCAAAGATATGGCTGCCCTCCAAAAGGTTGGGGTGTTTACATCAAAGTTGAGGCTGATTCCTTTCAACCTGCTCCTCTCTCAGTGCTCGGGTTTAAGTTCTTGTTGAAGACTTTTAAACAGGGCTGTGCGTGTGCGCGCGTGCATGTGTGGGTGTGAACGCCAGCTATCGCCCAGACCCCTGACTCCAGCTCCTCGGAGGTGGTGTCTGAGCTCTCCCGCTCTCGCCCTACAAGTGTCCTCTTGATGCTGGGCCGGGCCCTTTCCGGCGGCACCGTCCTCCAGTCACAGTTGTGTTGTCATGGGAAAGATGTTTGGCAGAGCGCATGCTGACCGCCTGGCCTCTGGTGTGAAAATGCTGAGACCCAGCCCGTCTTCTCATCAGGAAGCAGCATTTGATGCGCAGCTGTCTCTCCTGTGCAGTGCCCGGCCTCAGGATGCGCTGGTTCACGTTTTTCGCGGCCTCCTCCTTTTCCCTTTTTTCTCTTCCCCACCCCGTCCCCTCTCTGGGTGAGTTTCTGAAGGGCCTGTCAACAGGTGACAGTAAAGGAATCACTCTTGCTTGTTTCAGGTGCTGGCAGCTCAGAGAGGTTTGTTACGCTGGGAGCTTAAGACAACAAACGCGTACGGAGCCTGGATGCTGTCTAAAAGCGCGGACACAAGGATTTCTAATTGAGATAATATCCTTGTGTCTCCTGAGAGCAATAGACACTTGCCTTCTTAAAAAAAAAAAGCATCTAACAGAATAGCAGTCATAAATACTTTCATGTCTGACTCACTTAAGCTAGAGTTGTAACTTAACATTACCATGTGCCTTTATATTATTGAAGTTTAAAGGCATTCCTTTCAAAGCCCGATGTTTGGCTCACGATGAAAGAGAATCAAACAGCTTATTCTAAGTTACATTCAGTAATTACATAAGTAACCCTTTAAATACTAGATATGCAAATAATGCACTATTCTTTCTGTAATTACTTTGTGTACACGGTTTGATAGAATCCCAGGACGGTAATACATGTTTGTGGGGAAGATCAGCAAATACGGATTCTCTGTGAACAGCAGACATGAACTGGGAACTGAGAGCTTTGCAGTTGCCCTGAGTGAAGGCCTGGGACCGCTCGGTAGGAAAATGCCTGGAAGATCTGGGCGGGGGTCCTATGTAAAGTGGAAGGCTTGCTTAGAGCCGGGCAGGGCTCTGTTTGCTCTGAGCTCTCTGGGACTCCCCAATTTTGTGGGTTTCCAGTCTTGAAAGAACCAATCCCCTCAAGAGGTTTTTGGCACTTCTGTCTGGTTGGGCTGGAAATACCTCCGTAGGTGTTTCAGAGGCTTCATGCTTCCCTCAACTTAATCCAGGAGAAGGAGGTGACCTGGGCATACGCCCCACTTCCACACCCCCCCCAACCTTTGAAGGAGGAAATGGGGGGATTTGGACTTAGATCAGTGGCTTTCAGCCCTCCTGCCAAGAATATGCTTTTAAAAACAAGTTCTTTTCGGTGTGATTCCTGCTCCTTGTAAGTTCACCAGACTCAGAGGCTGGAGGCTGCGTCCCGTCCCCATTCCCTGCCCCGCATCCCAGATAGAGCCCCTGTCGACAGCACTGTAAGCTTCCCTCCAGACACGTGCCCCACTGCAAAGGCAGCCGGGGCTCTCACTGCACCAGCCCCCTTGCCCACGGGACGCGTGCCCACTGCAAAGGCAGCCGCGGCTCTCACGGCACCCGCCCCCTTGCAGTGCTGCCACGGACACTCTGTCCTCCACTTTGGGTGCAGTCTCCCTTCTCACCTGCACGCCCCGTCAGAGGGACACGTTGGCCCTCATTCTCACCCAGGCTGAGATAAGCTACCGTCTGTCCCGCCGGCCACAGAAGTCGGCTCATGGATGGCATGAGGGCTCATTCACTCACAAAGATACTTTGTACCTGCCATTCCCCTGCAGAGAGCGTCCTGGGGACATGGGGCAATCCAGAGAAGGCTCTGGCTCTTCGGGAAGTGATGTTCCGAGGAGGGAGGGGATGGAGCGGACGGTAAGTCAGTGCCCATTAAAAATGAGGGCATTTACATCTGTGTGTCGGGTGGATGGGGGTGCTGGTACCCAGTGAAGGTCGCGAGCTCAGTCACCTCAGTCATGTCTGACTCTTTGCGACCCTGTGGACTGTAGCTCACCAGGCTTCTCTGTCAATGGGATTCTCCAGGCCAGGATACTGGGGTGGGGTGCCATTCCCACAGAAGGTTAGAGGTTGTCTATTTCAAAGGAGGAACTAGGCATGCACTTTGAAGAATTCACCCTCAGCTCTTGGTTGCCACGTTTGATGCTGAAGCTTCAGCCTCTCCCTGGGCCCTCTCCCCTGGTGACCTTGCTTCTCCTGCTCGTCTTGGGATGTCCATCAGGTGGATGTTGGTCTTCTCAGTCTGCTCTCTGCATCTCTAAGTTTTCTTTCACATTTTCCATTTTGTCCTTGTTCCTTTCCCCTCTCAGCGTTCCAGATGTTTCCTCTCTTGCTGTGTACATTTACAGAACCGCCATGCTCAAATGTTCAGGCTGTCTGCAGAACGTTTCATTCCAGGAACATGCTTCTGGTCTCTTCTTCACAAGGGCCTGGTGCTTCAGGGACATTGTGTGTCCTCTCGCCGTCCTAGGAATGCAGGTTCCCAGGGAGCTTGCTAAAGTGCGTTAGCATCTGCCTCTACCTCTGTCTTCTCCCGGTGAGTTCTGGGGATCCATCTTGCTCCTCTTGGTTCTGGGGTGCACCTCTGTGGGGGAAGGGTGCTTGCTTTCCATCCAGGGGCGGCTCGGGTGTGGGTCCCCGGCCCAGCGGCCCCTCTCCCCGCGGCGGGCTGTGCCTTCTGATGGCCCGGGGCCGTCAAGTCCATCTGGTTTCCTGGCAGTCCCTTTCTCCCCCAGAGCTCACCTTTCCTCTGGGAGCTGGCCCAGACCTGAGCAAAAGGGAGCGGCATTCCACTGAGTGCTGGGGGCCCCGATGCTGCTCGAGGGTGGTCTCTGGGTGGGCAGCCATGGCGGTCCAGGGCCGGGCCCCCTCTGCCCCCAGGATAGAGCTCCCTTTGGGGGCTGCCCCGTGGCTTCCGCTCTCCTCTCCTCGCCAGGTTGGCTGCTCGTGTGTCCTGTTTTCCAGGGACTGACCAGCAATGCCTGGCCAGCATGAACTTGGGAAAGAGGGGGCAGTGTGGGCTTGGGGGGCCACTTTCACCCCCTTTAGAAGGCAGAAGCCCAGCATGACCCTGGGCCACACGTCCGCTTTGAGGCGTGGCGAGGAGAGTGGTCCTCTCTCCTCAAGTCAGAGCTGGGTGACCTCGGGTGAGTCGCTGGGATGCTCCAAACCCCAGTTTATGCGTGGGTGTCCTGCTCCCCGACTCCGGTGGGTGGAAGGGGCTGACTCAGCTCTTTGCCCAAGCCCGCCAAGAGGAAGGCACACAGGGCCGTGATGCTCAAACATCGCTAAACGTTATGCCAGGAATTCCATCCCTCTGGTCCTCGCATCACAAGAAATGTGGCCCCGGTGCCGTGTGAATAGCTGGGCGGGAGGCCTCAGGCCGGCGCTCCGCTCCCGTCAACACCAGCGGGGCCGCAGTGCGGCGTCTGCCGCATGCCTGGCCTCTGTGTTGGCGCAGCGTTTCACGGGCAGTGAACCGGAGCCGCGGGCCCAGCCCACAGAGGCGGGAGAGGAGCTGTCTCCCTGGCCTTTGTTAGCGGCTGGCCTTTCAGGTCCTGGGGACTCCACCCACACCTCCCCACAGACAAAACAATCCCCACTGACGGAGCGACTTCAGGAGATGAGGGCCTCCGACCAAGCTCTTCAAGCATTTGGTTTCCATTTCAACAAGTGGTCTGGGCCCCGTGAGTGCGCCTGCGTTTGGGGGACCTGAGAAGGTGACCGAGTCACCACCGCAAGGATGGGGGCAACAGCGTTGTGACAGTTTCTGGTGGAAATAAACTTCCGTGGGGCCATTTGCAGGCTTAAAACCCCACTATCATTCGGTTATATCCACAGTGTAAGCGAACTCCAACCTATGGGTCCTCTCGAGTGCATGTACTCGTCAGTCCAGTAGAGTTTTTTAATTAATTAATTAATTTTAATTGGAGGCTAATTTTTGTACAATGGACTTCTCTTGTGGCTCAGCTGGTAAAGAATCTGCCTGCAATGCAGGAGAACTGGGTTCGATCCCTGGGCTGGGAAGATCCCCTGGAGAAGCAAAAGGCTATCCACTCCAGTATTCTGGTCTGGAGAATTCAATGAACTGTAGAGTCTCTGGGGTCGGAAAGAGTCGGACATGACTTAGTGACTTTCATTTCATTTCATTTACTTTTCCATATTGCAGTGATTTTTGCCATACATTGACAGGAATCAGCCGTGGCTGTACATGTGTCCCCCATCCTGAACCCCCCTCCCACCTCCTTCCCCATCCCATCCCTCAGGGTCATCCCAGTGCACCAGCCCTGAGCGCCCTGTCTCATGCATCGAACCTCCAGTAGAGTTTTCTGCAATGATGGAAATGCCCTGTATCTCTCCAGAATGGTAGCCATTGGCCATATGACTGTTCAAATGTGGCTGCTATGACTAAAAACCTCAAATTCTAAATTGTATTTCATTTAAATGAATTTTGTTTTGACCCCAGCCCACGGTGGTGAAAGCACGGAGTCCTAACCACGGGGCAGCTAGGAGAGGCCCTCACTCACATGAGTTCAGTTCAGCTCAGGTCAGTCGATCGGTTGTGTCTGCGACCCCATGAGCCGCAGCACACCAGGCCTCCCTGTCCATCACCAACTCCTGGAGTTCACTCAGACTCACATCCATCGAGTTGGTGATGCCATCCAGCCATCTCATCCTCTGTCGTCCCCTTTTCCTCCTGCCCCTAATCCCTCCCAGCATCAGAGTCTTTTCCAATGAGTCAACGCTTTGCATGAGGTGGCCAAAGTACTGGAGTTTCAGCTTTAGCATCATTCCTTCCAAAGAAATCCCAGGGCTGATCTCCTTCAGAATGGACTGGTTGGATCTCTTTGCAGTCCAAGGGACTCTCAAGAGTCTTCTCCAACACCACAGTTCAAAGGCATCAATTCTCTGGTGCTCAGCCTTCTTCACAGTCCAACTCTCACATCCATACATGACCACAGGAAAAACCATAGCCTTGACTAGA
>SJYV01012955.1:332430-359244 GCA_006410875.1 Neotragus pygmaeus | reverse complement strand
AAAAAAAAAAAGAAAGAGATTAAAATACCCAAAGACATTAATCTACTACTACTACTAAAAAAAAGTTATCATGGATGCAACAATAATTGTATGTTGTAAGTATCATAGAAGTGACAATGGTTAAAGAGTCTTTTACAATGGTAAAAGAATCTACCTGCCAATGCGGGAGACACAGTAGACATGGGTTCATTCCCTGGGTGGGAAAGATCCTCTGGAGGTTGTTGTTATAGTACAGTCATGTCCGACTCTTTGTGACCCAAGAACTGCAGCACACCAGGCTTCTCTGTCCTTCACTATCTCCCTGAGGTTGCTTAAACTCGTGTCCATTGAGTCAATTATGCCATCCAACCATCTCATCCTCTGTCACCCCCTTCTCCTCCTGTCCTCAATCTTTCACAGCATCAGGGCTTTTTCAAATAAGTCAGCTCTTTGCATCAAGTGGCCAAAGTATTGGAGCTTCAGGTTCAGCATCAGTCCTTCCAATGAACATTCAGGGTTGATTTCCTTTAGGATTGACTGGTTTGATCTCCTAACTGTCCAAGGGACTCTCAAAAGTCTTCTCCAGCACCATGATTTGAGACTGTCAATTCTTTGGCCCTCAGCCTTCTTTATGGTCCAACTCTCACATTCATACATGACTACTAGAAAAAGGATAACTTCGACTATATGGAGCTTTGTTGGCAAAGTAATGTCTCTGCTTTTTAATACACTATCTGGTTTGTCATAGCTATTCTTCAAAGAAGCAAGCATCTTTTAATTTCATGGCTGCAGTAACCGTCCACAGTGATTTTGGAGCCCAGGAAAATGAAATCTGATACTGCTTCCATATTTTCCCCATCTATTTGCCATGAAGTGATAGAACCAGATGCCATGATCTTAGGTTTTTGAATATTGAAATTTAAGCCAGCTTTTTCACTCTTCTCTGCAGGTTGCCCTCTGCAGAAGTCTGTCCTGAGGCCCTGGGGGAGGGCCCCTGGTAGTGTGCTCACTGAGGATTCAGGAAGGAGGATGTCTTGGTCACGACTGGTTGGAACTGCTGTCTTTTTTTACAGCCTCCTCCTCTTCATCCCACATCCCCTTGTGTTCTGTGGGGTCAGGGTGGCGCCATAGACTTTTAGGGGTGCCCCGAGGCAGAGCTGGGCTGGGTTCCTGGGGTAGATGCCATGTCTCGCCACCGCCCTGGTGGAGGGTGCCGTAGGGTGACTCCTGGCCATCCAGCTGTAGAAATGGCTTCTGAGATTGCTTCCACCCGTGGTGCCAATGTGCAGAGCATCCTGGGACAGCATGGTGCCCCAAGGGACAGAGGCCCCGAGACGGTGCCCTGTGCCCCAAACAGCTGCAGCAGGACAGCTGGGTGGGGGCGAGAAGCCAGGTTTAGACTGTGTGGAGCCTAGTGAAGCTAGTTTACAGAAGTGTCTTGCAGCCATCAGCTGTGTAAGCCTGGGATGAGCACGGAGCACGTATGTGTCTTCTGAGGTGTGATCGAACCCTGACTGCCTTCAGGATAAGAATGTGTTTTCCAATGCACCATCGATGACCTTAAATGCACTATACATCCTTTTGACTACCATGCTGTAAACTGCATGAAGTCATATATTAGAACGTTTACAGGGCTTGTGTGGAACCGCATATTTTGGGCATTCCAACTTACCGTATCTCATCGTAGCATATCCGACGCATCTCATTGACTTATTCCGCCTGTTCCCAATAAAATGTCATAAACAATTGCCACCAACACAGTAGAACGATGTAAAGAAATAAGTGTTCCAATGACAAAAATCATAAACACGCTCATAAATAAGTCAATGAGGAATTTAATTACTCAATTAAACAGCTCAGTGGAGCACAGCAGCAGTTTTAAAGTGCATTAGGATTGCTCTTGTGTGTGATTTAATTCCCTATAAATTTTCTTTTTCACATTGACCATAGCAAAATAGAATTTAATGGGAAGGGATGATCCCAGTGGAAGATAGAAACACAAACTGAAGCAGAGAAGACTGTCAGTGCTTCAAAATGTCAAACCCTCTCATTCTATCCCCAGGTAAATACAGACTCCGAGGGGCCTTCCCTGGCGGTCCAGCAGGAATCTGCCTGCCAATGCGGGGGGCACGGGTTTGATCCCTGGTGAGGCAGCTAAGACCCCACATGCCACAGAGAAGTTAAGCCCAACTAGTGAGCCCACCTCGCCCAAAGTAAAAAAAGTAAAATTAAAAAGATAAAGATTCTGCAGTCACAGTGATGAAACATCTCGACATTCAAAAACAAAGACAATAAAAATCACAGCAGAAAAAGAATCTTCCTAAACAAGAAACAAAAAGGCAGAAGATGAAAGCAAGGTAAAGAAGGACAATCTGTACAAACACAGGGCAGCGGCTACACGCGTGTTTCAAGAGGCGACCCCAAAGCGTGTGGCCCAGAGCTGGAGGAAAAGCTGTTATAAAAGCTGTGTGGCCGAGTTAGCAGAGAAAAACCTCATGTCGTTTTTCAATTTCGTCGTGTCTGTCGTATTTGTTAACATCTAAAAACTTGCAATTGATTGTGACTCTTCTCTCATTCTAAATAAAGGCCTACATTCATATTGGACTTTGTATTTAGAGTTTGCATTATTTTCTAAAGGACATCACAAACTCCGTAAGCCTTAGCCCCCTTGAAGCTGGGGTCTTCCCCAGTTAGAAGGGTGTAAAGCTTTAGAAGCCTGGACTGGACTTGTTAGTAAGGATGGTCTTTGCCAGTGAACAGGGCCCGAGCCCAGCTCTGGTGAGGCTCTGCCTCTCCGCCCGGCCTGCCCTCTCCTGCCCTCGCGCGGCTTCTCCAGCTTCTGGGTCTGCTCAAGTCACTCGGTTGTCCTCTGGGAAGCTGGAGAGAATGAGGCTGGGAAGATGCTAGACAGGTGGTCCTAAGGCCTTAAACCCTTTCTCCGTCTTCTGCCTTGGTATCCCCCCCTGTCTTTGGTTACTTCTTTTCTTCTAGTACCACCTCGAACTGCCCTCCAATCTACTTGCAGTGGGCTTCCCTGGAGGCTCAGACTGTAGAGAATCCGCCTGCAATGCAGGAGACCCGGGTTTGATCCCTAGGTCGGGAAGATCTCCTGGAGAAGAGAATGGCTACCCACTCCAGTATTCTTGGGCTTCCCCGGTGGCTCAGCTGGTAAAGAATCTGCCTGCAATGTGGGAGACCTGAGTTTGATCCCTGGGTTGGGAAGATCCCCTGGAGGAGGGCATGGCAACCCACTCCAGTATTCTTGCTTGAAGAATCCTCCTGGACAGAGGAGCCTGGTGGGCTACAGTCCACAGAGTCACAAAGAGCCGGACTTGCCTGAGTGACTAACATTACTTGCAATACATCGCACAGTCCAGACCTAAGCAACTGAAGTGCCAGACTGTTCCCAATCCCGGCATAAGACTAACTCGGGCAGAGAGAGGATCTTTCCTGGGCTCTTGAGGCCCACGCCCCCCCCTCCTGGGTGTCCCAGCAAGTGGCTGAGAATGGACTCTGATTCTTTTCCTTGAGCATCCGAGTCCCTAGGTCACCCATCACTCGCCAGTGGCCAGGACCTCCCCCCTCCTGCCCCGTCCACACTCTCTCTGTTGTTGCGTTTGTTCCCTTTCTAGGCTCCACTCCAAGGAAGCCCTGCTTGTGTCAGTGTGTTGGCTGGGATGCTGGGATGCTGGGATACGCCCTGAGCCCTGCCCCAAGCAACAGTGGCTCACGGCCCAGGACTGCAGCGGGGGCCCCACCCAGTCTCTCCCTGGGGCCACCGCTCCTTCAGGTGGCCCGACAGACGACCCCACACGGGTGACGGACAGAGCCCATGGACCACCACCAAGACTGTATTCCAAATGGCAGCCTCACATGAGGTCCAGCTCGCAAGACAACGTGGAGGAACCTCAAAAGCATTGTCAGGCTCCAGGAGAGACGTCGGGCCCTTAGGCCATGTGTTATGATTCCATGGATAAGAAGCGTCCAGAACAGGCAGGATCCACAGAGGCAGATGGAGACGAGCGGTGNGGTCCAGCTCGCAAGACAACGTGGAGGAACCTCAAAAGCATTGTCAGGCTCCAGGAGAGACGTCGGGCCCTTAGGCCATGTGTTATGATTCCATGGATAAGAAGCGTCCAGAACAGGCAGGATCCACAGAGGCAGATGGAGACGAGCGGTGGTAGGGGCGGTGGGGGGAAAGGGGGCGATGCTCACGGTGCCAGGATTTCTTTTCTGAGAGATGACCGTGTCCTCAGTTTGCTTGTGGTGATGGCCGCACAGCTGTGAGTATTCTAAAACCACTGGATTGGACACTTTAAATGCAGAAAATGTATGGCATGTGGATTACGTCTCAATAGAGCTGTTTAAAAAAAAAAATCAAAGCAGCCTTGGCTCAAATGAGACTTGGAGTGGAGCGACAACAACCGGCAGAAAAAGACCCCTGGGCACCCGGAGCTCAGCCTTCAGCGGGTGGGAGCGGCCAGAGCAAAGGGTCGAGAGCGGTCCCGGCCCTCTGCAAAGCCAGTGCTCCAGGGCCGGCCAGTGACCTCAGGTCCCAGAGGAGACCCCTCTCTTCCACTGTCGCCGCACTGCGTTGCCAGCCCCTCCAGCCTGCCAGGACTCCCTTCCTAAAGAAGGAGCCCACCCATGAAGGTTTGGGTGCTCCAGCCAGGAGGGAGATGGCCCAGGTCTTCGAGGCTGAATAAGCTGAGGTTTCCAGCACACACACAGGCTCTGGGCCCTGGGACACGGCATCCTGTCCCCTCCCCCAACCCCTGCATGCAGCCGGCTTGGCCAGGAGTCGGGAGGACAGAGGAGATACTAGAGGCGGACACACGCTCCCCTTCCCCGCTCGACCGCACGGCCTCAAGAGGGCCCCCGGGGCCCATGCCTTCCCTGCTCTGATTCTCCATCCAGGGTGCAGGGGCCCTGGTCTCCCAGTGAGTCTGGACCCTGAGGGCTCTCAGCCCTGCTGCCCAGGAGGCTGTCCTCTGGACAAACGGGGAAGAGCCCAGGGCCAGATGCCCGCGGTCACCGTCGTGGTGGGGACCAGGCAGCATGTTATCTCCAGCCCCACCTCTGGGGTGTCCTCCCAGCACTGAGGGGCCCCAGGGGCAGGCATGGGGGGAACCGGGGCATGCAACCCATGCAGCTTCCTGTCCCAGGGGCTCGGTGGATGCCAGTCCACAGGAGACACGGTGGGGCAGGGGGCAGGCCGCGGGGCAGATGAACAGACGAGAGGGTGTGTCTGCTGACTTTTGCTGAAGATGGGAGCGGGTGGGGATGCGGGGGCCGAGGCCAGGCCCCTCTGCGTGGACCGTGGGCCGTGGTCCCACAGGGCTGAGTCTGTAGGTGTGGCCTCGAGCAGGGCCGACTGTCCCTCCTGCGTCATCACAAACGGTTGAGCAAATAAAGTGGCCAGGCCCTTGTAAGCCAGGCCTTGAAAAGACCTCCAAAAACAAGCAGCTTTCACTCCCACGGGCCTTTGAAATCGTCACCGCTTTGTGCAAACACCCTTTGAAGCCATTGCTGAACCTGGCTTGTCTGTAAATTAGACGTTGTTTTGGTTTCTGGGCTGCTCTGACCGGGAAGACTCCCTTGACNCTCCCACGGGCCTTTGAAATCGTCACCGCTTTGTGCAAACACCCTTTGAAGCCATTGCTGAACCTGGCTTGTCTGTAAATTAGACGTTGTTTTGGTTTCTGGGCTGCTCTGACCGGGAAGACTCCCTTGACAAAGCAGGAGCGGCTTTCAATGCGCTCGCCTTTAGATGGGCCCAGCGCAAACCAAACACCGCAAGCGCTTGGCGCTGGCTCCCTCCGCGCCGGGACTCCATTGTTGTGTCTCTGAAACGCAGCTACTTCTCCTTTGAAACGCCTCACACTTCCAAACGGCAAGAAAAACAAATTCTGCTCACCAGAAGGCCTGGGTCCAGGCCCGGATGTCCCATGAAGCACTTATGAGTTAATTACCTGCACCTTTCAAAGGGCCCTTTTGTCATCCTGAGTTGCAAGCGGGACCGATTTAGGGCAAAATTCTGATGAGTCACCCTCCTGGTCTCTCCTGCCTGTGGTTTTCTAAGTGAGGCCTGTTTTTTTTTATCTTTTGGGGGGAGGGCCACCCCAAAAACAGGGAGGTTCACGGGGGCCTCGGCCAGGCCAGGTACGGCTGGACTTGGCTGCCTGCCCCAGCTTGTCCATCTTGATGGCGCGGGGCCTGGAGGAGCCCATGGCCAGCAGGGTGCTGGGGGTGGCGGTGCCTGGTGGCTGCGCCCATGCACTGCTCGAGGCTGGAGTGGGAGGAAGCTGTGAAGCTGCGTCCTGAAGGGTTCCTGGGCTCTTATGGTTGGAGGGACAAGGGGTGCAGGCTCCCGTGGGGTGACAGCTGGAAGACCCAGGGCTCCCCCGCAGGTGAAGTGTTTGGANCTCGAGGCTGGAGTGGGAGGAAGCTGTGAAGCTGCGTCCTGAAGGGTTCCTGGGCTCTTATGGTTGGAGGGACAAGGGGTGCAGGCTCCCGTGGGGTGACAGCTGGAAGACCCAGGGCTCCCCCGCAGGTGACGTGTTTGGAGAAACACGACTGGAGAGCGAGGGGCTTTGATAGACATTGACTCTTGAGCAGGGGTACTCTGTGACTTAGCGGAACCCTGCGGAAGGGGATCCCTGCCATTTAATTATTTATATTGCTTCTTCCTGGCGGCTCAGATGGTAAAGAATCTGCCTGTAACGCAGGAGACCCAGGTTCAGTCCCAGAGTTGGGAAGTTCCCCTGGAGAAGGAAATGGCACCCCACTCCAGTATTCTTGCCTGGTGAATCCCATGGACAGAGGAGCCTGGTGGGCTACAGTCCACGGGGTCGAAAAGAGTCAGAGATGACTGAGCGGCTAACACCATACCGCTACTACTATTGCTTCCCTAAGATGCCACCCCCGAGGCCAGCAAGCCTGTGGGTGTCCCTAGGGTATCCAGCGCCCCTCCAGATGCTTGGGGGCATCCTGGGATAGAGCAGGACAGTGACCCTCAGAGCATCAGCATTTTACTGAGCCCAGACCTGCAGTTAATTGCACAAGACCGTAGATGACAAGGGTGTGGATGGACTGGGTGGGCGCAGGCCATTGGAACGCTGTGGGGGAGGGGCTGCTGGTCTCAGTGGGCAGTGTGGGGCTGTGGCCCCTGACCCTAGGGGTTGAGGTGACACGTCCCCTGCTGAGGAGTCATGCGGAGGCCCGTGGGTGGGGAGGTGAGGCTGGAGGGAAGAAGGCCAAGGTTCTCTGTCCCCTGGAGACCTAGAGGCCCCTCCGTGGCCTGTGGGCATGGCCTCCACCACACCTTCTCAAAGGAAACTCTATTCACAGCCAGATGAAGACAGCTGTTACTAGATTTCAAAGGGAGCTATCCACCATCTCCTCCTCCAAAGTTGTTGGCGCTGCAATAGGACAGAAGCCTTAGGATGGAGTGCTGAGCCCCGAGATAGGGTTTCTGAGACCCCGTGCTGGCTGGGGAGGCAGCGTGGGCATCGGCCGGAGGGATTTCCTTGGTCCCAAAAGTTGCCTCATGTGGGCTGTTGCCTCCTTGTCTACCACCGAGACCAGGAGGGAAAAACAACAACGAATATTTCTTCTAGAAGTTGTCTTTGGCAAAACCCCACACGCCCTTATGNGTGTCTCCCGCGCCACACCGCCTGGGCCCAGGGAGCCGGACTCAGGGGCCTGCAGAGGGGCTGCAGGGTTTTGGGGATCTGGGGCCATCGGGGTCCCCCACGCCACACCACCTGGGCCCAGGGAGCCGGACTTGGGGGCCTGCAGAGGGGCTGCAGGGTTTTGGGGATCTGGGGCCATTGGGGTCTCCCACACCCCAGACACTTCCCCTGGATTCCGGTCCCAGGCCCCCACTGCTAAAAGACCACTTAGCTTGGTCTTTCTCGGTTGGGGGTGAGCACATCTCCAGCGGGAATGATGGATCCTCTATCCTGGCCTCTGTGGTCCTTGTCTATTCTACCCGCCAGGGGTAGGTGTGGCCCCAGGGGTGGGTTTGGCCCCAGGGGTCAGCCCCGCCTTGGCTTCCCCACTATATCTCTGTGGCTGGTTGCCCCCTTCTCAGCATCCCTGGGAATGTGACCCCAGCTTGTTGTGAGGCATCCAGCTCAGTTATTGCAAAGCTCTCATCCACCCTCCTTTGTGTCTCCCTTCCGGTGGCCCTGGATCCTGGTGTCCTTGGAGGCAGCTCAGAACATTTGTGACAAAGACCACGCTTATCCCGGTTACCTGCTTTTCTCCAGCACAAAGAGAGCTTGTTAGTCTTTGGAACACGCGTGTTGATGACAGAGATCACGGTCTCTCACCATCTGGTCACCCCTGGGGCAGGCGCAATTTATCAAGAACCTCTTAGGATGTAACACCCCAACTTGACGGGACCCGGCAGGGATTCCTGATGAGCCAAGAATTAAGCAAGGCTGCTTCTCCCCACGTCCTCACTGAAGCCCCTGTCTTCTCCTACAGCCCCCAGGCCAGGCGGCTCGTGCACAGCTGACTTTCCTAACTCGATTTTGCGGTGGGTGCTTCCTGTTCATTTATAATCCTCAGAGCTCACTGTCAGATTTAGAAAATGTCCATTCTCAATCCAGTGACTCAAAAAGAGATATTGCGTGTTTGTTTGTTTGTTTCCCCATGCCATTATTTGAAGCCCATGACGTTTGCCTCACATTTATCCTGGTGGATTTTCACTACTGCACTTCAGTCACTCATCTAGAAGCAAAGGGGCACGTAACGGAGCCGTGACCTGATGTGAAAGCACGCCGCTGGCAGGGTGTGTGCCACACGTCACTCTGTACGTGTTTAACAATGCTTTGGTTTTAGTTCCATTCTAGGTTGTTTCCTAAGGAAGCTGGGGTTTTAATGCTGTTTCCAATGTTCATGCCTTGGAAACTGTCACTGCATCAGCCCATACAGCTAACCAGGTTTTGCATTCCGGTTCCTGTCTCACTGCGGGCATTCCATACAAGGCCACCAGAGGTCTTTGTGACAGTCCACGGGCCTGGGCATTTCTTACACCAGTGAATGCGGCCTGAGGGTGTCCTGTGTTACTGCCTCCTGCCATCAACACTGTTTCTTTTTTTNCGGTTCCTGTCTCACTGCGGGCATTCCATACAAGGCCACCAGAGGTCTTTGTGACAGTCCACGGGCCTGGGCATTTCTTACACCAGTGAATGCGGCCTGAGGGTGTCCTGTGTTACTGCCTCCTGCCATCAACACTGTTTCTTTTTTTTAAAATTTATTTATTTATTTTTGGCTGTGTGAGTCTTCAATGCCGCATGCGGTGCGGCGGGCAGGGCTCCCCTCTGGCTGAGGTCTGTGTGCTTCCCACTGAAGGGGCTCCCCTGTTGCAGAGCATAGGCTCTAGGCGCGTGGCTCAGTCGCTGTAGCTTGTGGGCTGCGCAGTTGCGGCTTGCAGGCTCTAGAGGACAGGCTCAGTAGTGCCATCAGCGTGTTTGGACAGAGAATTATTCTTCCCCAAGAGCAGCAGGCAGTTTCATCAGGATGTGGGACACGAAGCAGGAAAACAGCCCCAGTGCAGCAGGATAGTTCAGGCTCTGAGCCGTGTCTGTGGTGCGGGCCATCCTCTGGGCAGAATTACTGCAGAAGGGGTGGTGGGGGGTGCGGGGACCACGCGGGCCTGGGAGGGATGACTATGACCTGATCAGGGGAGCTGGGGTGAGGACCCGCATGAGCAGAAGGCGGGGGCCCAGTTTACAGGCATCCTTGGAGGCCCTGCCTTGGGTCTGGTGCCCTGGACGTGGGCTGAGGTTCTCTTCTGTTGCAGGGTCAGGGTGGCCATGGAGACGAGATGCCGGAGGCTCCTGGAGAAAACAGCTGAGAGACGCTGGGATGTGCTGACTGTTCTAACCCATTGCTCATTGTTCCAAAGACAACGGGACTCGCAGACGGGCTGTGGCTGCAGGGGGAGGCACAAAAGGAAAGCTGAGTTTCGTCGGGGAAGGTGCCAGGAATAGTCCACTATTTAGCTGAGGCGTGGTCTGCGAGCCGTGAGGACTCACATTCATGCCCTCCAACCCAGGACCAGCCGCGTCCACTGGTCAGTCGGCGCTCAGTGCTGAGAGCCACCTCTGGGTAGGATTCTTCAAAGAGAAAAGGAAATTAAGGGCACAGACAAGCTGCTCTGCTCACTGGAACATTAAGAGCTTCAAAGACTGTGTGTGCGTGCGGGATAAGTCGCTTCAGCCGTGCCCGACTCTTGGCGATCCTACGGACTGTAGCCCGTCAGGATCCTCTGTCCATGGGAGTCTCCAGGGAAAATGCTATTTCACAGCTTTGTGTGGCTCCCAAACTGACCACCTTTCACAAATACAGTTCAGTTCAGTTCAGTCGCTCAGTCGTGTCCAACTCTTTGCGACTCTTCACAAATACAAGCTGGGGCAAACCAAGGCTTGAAACACACTGACCCTTCAATGCAGAATAAACAAATTCTCCATGCATCTCCAGGAGATTTTTTTATTATCCAGATGAACTTAACAAGAACTCTGCTGGCTGCTGCCCTGCTCACTGTGCATGGGGCCCCTGGCCCGGCTGGGGAGCCCTGGCCCCAGCACTGCGGCCGGCACAGCCCTTTTCTTCCTCGCCGCTCAGCGTCCTCTTCCAGCTGCCCTGGATGGGCCGCCAGGAGGGCCGCACGTTCATACCCTGTCCCCGCTGGGCGTGCATCTCTCCTCTGTCTGAACCGAGTGAGCACCTCTGGAGTGGCAGATGGACATGTCCTTTGACCTGAGATTGTATTGGCATAATTGTCTTCGTATTTGACTGGGACAAAGACTCCGACTTCTAAACTGTAAAGCAGTGTATCCTTACTTCTCTGTCTCTCTCTTTGGCTCTTTAAAGTAGTTCTTTTTAAAAACCTTGTATTTTATTGAAGTGTAATTGATTTACAATGTCACATTAATTTCTGCTGTACAGCAAAGTGATTCAGTTATACATATCCATATTCGTTTCCATTATGGTTTATCACAGGATGTTGAATAAGTTCCCTGTGCTGTTCGGTAGGATCATCTTGTTTATCTGTCCTATGTATACTAGTTTGCGTCTGCTAATCCCAAATTCCCAGTCCTTCCCTCCCCCACCCACCCCTGCCAACCATAGTCTGTGAATTGATTGACTGATAGACATATTTTAGCTTCCAAAATCCAAAGGGGATATGTTGTGATATTCTTCATGGGTTAGGGATCATGAGACCATTCCTCTCCCTTGAAGGGAGAAGAAATGATACAACAGTTATTGATAATCTATTAGAAAGTAACAGTCTTCCTGCCCTGTAGTATAGTTGCCAGCTGGATAGACCCGTCTGGGTAATATTTATTTCATTGTGCAGCAAATGATCTCAGGCGATTATATTTTTTTATAGATTAAAGACATTTTTGTCATTTTTAATGTCTTACTACTGGTACTTTATAAAAAGTATTTGAGATTATGTTGACATACGTTTTACAAGAGGAACAGCTTCAGTGGTATTTAATGGATAACGTATTACTAAGAAAGAATTCTCCAGGCTTGTTTTACCTTTTAATTGGTGGTGCTATCTCTGAGCAGTTTTTACTGCATGCAAAGCTGTGTGAGAAATGATCAAGAGGATGATAAATAATAATAGTAAATATTTTGCTAATTGACTAGGAAGACTTAAGAACCATTACAATAACGAGAAAGGTCTCAGTTGTCAAGAAGGGAGAAGAATAGCTTGGTATTCATTAAAGCGAAACTAAAGGAAGACCAAACTGATGTTTGTTTCCATGAAGGCTTAGGAAATTTATTTATGCATTTTGGATAAGATGTAATAAGTTCACATTGGATCAGGCATATAATTAGAAACGTTACTACCATATGTATAAAACATCTTGAATTTGAGGAAGAAAAGTGATGCCTCAAATTCAGTTTACTTTCAGATGCCGTGAAGAGCAAGCAGAGTGTCTTTCAGGTGCCTGGTGGAATTGCAGGGAGGAGTCAGGAGGAGGCAGCTTCCTGGTCTTTCCTCAAGTTCACCTGAATCCCCACGTCTTCCTTGTTAGACGCTCTGGATCCTGGTCCACAGACGGAGGCAAGTCCCCATAAAGGAGGACAGCCACTCACCGTGAGCCGTCCGGGAGGGTCTCCCCTCCCCACCCTTTCTGAGGGGAAGGAAGGCAGAGAGAGCCCCTCCACCCGCCACCTACCTCTATCTGCCCGTTACAGTGACGCCGAGACCCCTTCTCTCTATGGCTCTGGACAAACAGGATCTTCAGTTAAAATTGAATTTCAGAAATTAGCAAGGAGTGCCTTTCCAGCATAGGTGTATCCCATAGAGTCGAGCTTCCATTCAGCCGGGGCGCCTGTGTCTTCAGTGGCGAAGTCTAGCAGCCCTGGGCTTGCTGCTGGGTCTGTCGCTGTGACGTGCTGCTATGCTGTTATGCCTGTTTGTTGCTGAGCAGCCAACAGGTTCCCCGTTGTTTTCTTCACTCATGATCCCTGTACAGGAGCCCTTGCCCCATGCGTCCGTGTGCTGGGAGCTACCGGGATCACACAGAAAGAGGACGCCCTGCCCCCTGCCCCGTGGATCCCAGGAGAGGACACTCACCGCATGCTCGCCGCAGGCTGGGGGCTACGCGCTTTGTTCTCCAGTTCTCCACGCACTGCTTATTCTGATTCGCAGAAGCTGGTGTTTTCACTCCTGTTTAGGACGAATAGGGAATATGTGGTTGGGTTGACCTCTGACCCATGCTCCCTCGGGGGCGGCATGCAGCCTGTGAGGCTGGGCTCGCCCGCCTGCTGTACGTCCTACGTTTGGAGACCTCTTTTCCCCAGAGTCCAGTGGTGAGCGCCACTCAGATGTTTAGAGTCCTGGTCTAGCAAACGGCTAAGCTGGCCAACACGCCACGGCCCTGGGNCTGGGTGCTGTGAGCTGCATCAGGTAGAAACAGAAGGGAGGTCACCCCACCGCCTTTCCGCCTTCTGTCCCGGGACCACAGCTCCCTAAAGATGCAGGGCAAGGTTCACTCTGGCCATCTGAGTGCCGTCTCTGAAGCCAGCTCTGCCCTCCCAGACCCAGTAGGATAAACAAATGCCACCACAGGCCCAGAGCCCCAGCAGTGCCTTCCCTTCAGCCTCGGGCTGGAGCTCTGGGATTCTTCGAGGGAGAAACATCTCTGCTCTCCTCTCGAGTCGAATGCCACGATCTGGCAGGAGACGCCTGGATGAGGAGGGCTGCTGTCTCCCTGGCGTGGCCTGCGTCCTTTCTGGGCCAAGGTGAGGGACACGGTGCTCCCCACAGACTCTGGATCCAGCTGCTTTTCTGATCACTGACTTTTGCTCCGATCTGATCATGAGATAAGGCTGGGATTAACATGGCTTGGGCTGTTTTGATCACTGTAAGACAACCCCAAACAACAACACAGCATTTGGCTTTGAAATGTGCCTTCTATACCATCTGGCTGCTGCCGCTTACCTGTAGCAACCACCTATTAACGTGGAAAAGCCAGCAACGGCGATGCTATCGGCAAGCCGGCTGAGCGGACCAGCTGGCCCCACCGCTTTGCCCTTGGCTGGGGAGACAGAGAGACGCGGGCCCAGGAGGACCCAGTCTCCGGACGCTGGCACGGTCCCCGCCGTCTGGGATCCAACAGACACACCTCGGGAGGTGCGGCTCTCACAGGTGTGTGTGGGGGGAGGGCTGCATTCATCCTCCGCTCGGGGCAGGCGTTCTAGGGGGCAGGGTGGGAGCTGCCTGCGTGTGTGCGCTGAGCATGGGCACGCGTGTGTGCGTTGAGCAGGGGCACGAGGAAAGCCCCCTCCCCGGGATAGGAGCCTGTCCAGCTCTGCCGGCCCTCCCCCACCTTTCCTGTGGTCTCAGGCACCTCTGATGGACAGAGATCCCTCTGAAAGGTCAGGAGGCCCCCGGTGCGTGATGCTGGTCATCTGGACACAGTTCACACGTTTGCAGGGGACCTGAAAGCGGAGATGGGGGAGTAGGTGATGGGGGCTCCCAGCCTGGCCGTGGGGGATCCCGGGAGAGAGCAGGGACAGCTTGCGGATGCAGGCGTGCAGGCCTTCAGGGGACGAGGAGATCCAGCAGCTACGCAGAGGTGAGCTCAGCTCTGCACAACCCAGATGGTGCAGTTTCTGCGTTCACTAAGTGAGAAAGCCTGGCTCACTCTCCAAAGCTCCGCTCTTCCCTAAGAAGAGGCCAGCGGCTCCGAGACCTAGTCAGCAGCTCCTTGAGGGACCCCGGTGTGCTTTGAGTGACCTGGAGGGGTGGAGGGCCCAGCCTCGCCCGGCGGGCCCGACATGAGTGTGGGGGTGAGGCTGTGCCTGACCCAAGCGTAGGCAGAGCTGGGGGTTCCGTGATGGCTGCTGCAGACAGGGCTGCAACGTCCTCCCTACACTCCTGGGCATCCAGGCAAGCGTCGTGTACACGAGTGACGCGTCAGGGGCCTCTGGGAGTAGCTTTCGGCCCCTCCTCACCTTTTTCACAGGTTCTGACATCGCCAACACTTGGGCCCACCTTACTCCACCCTGTTCTCAGCTCCTTCCCAGATCCAGCCCTTTCTTTAGGCTCATCCAGGACTTCACCACCTCCCGGAAGCCTTCCGGGACTAACGGTCTGAGAGGCACATTTTGACACCTGGGTGGCAGGGGTCAGCAGCTCCATGACCTCCCACCAGACCATCAGCAGCCCCTTCACCCTCTCCCAGCGCGTTAGCACCACAAGTATCCGCAAGGCAGGAGACATCCCAGGGAGGGTCTGATGGGTGCCACCCAGCTGCAACCCTGGCCGTGAGTGGGGCAGACTGTCTTTGGGGAGAAGGAAGGGCTTTGTGAAGAAAGCAGCATCATTTGCCAAGAATTCTCTGTGGGCATGCATTGAAAGGCATCAGTCACTCGTGTCCACCCCTGCTAAAGGCAGGGACGGAAATCTGAGGAGAACGGACAGTGTCACTTCTGAAGTGGAATTTATGTCTTTGGCAAGAACGGTTATGAAACAGTCCATTTCAGAATGTGACTTCTGGCCTGTACGTGTGAATGCAAAGCCAAGCCTTTCCCTCTGCCTTCATCTCTGTGGCCAGCCTTATCAATCGATAAAGGAAATAAGGTGACCCTTTCTCCATCCTCTTGGCCTTGAACTTGCTCTCAGCACCTCGTCTAGCCCTGATGAATGCCCACCCTGCTCTGCCATCTGTCTCCATGCCTGTAGGCCTGGGAGGGGGGCAAGCTTCATGTACTGTGACCCCTAGACTAGGTCTTTTCTGCCACACACAGTATTCTCAGAAATAATCAAGTAATAACCTGCAAAGATTATTTTCTTGATTTTTTCTTTATGGTTAAAGTAAGCAATACTTTTTAAAAGAATACATTTCAATTCTAAGGGTACTATTTAAATTTAGCGATTTCGTGTACATAAGAAAATTTGTACTTGCCCAATAAAAATATTATACCTCAGCCATTTGCAGTCAGTTTAACTGTTTTACATTTTGCTGTTGTTGTTTAGTTATCAGGTCTAACTCTTTGTGACTATGGACTATAGCCCACCAGGTTCCTCTGTCCGTGGAATTCTCCAGGCAGGAATATTGGAGTGGATTGCCATTCCCGTTTCCAAGGGGTCTTCCTGACCCAGGGGTTGAACCCAGGTCTCCTGAATTGGCAGGTGGATTCTTTGCCACTGCACCACCCGGGAAGCCCATTTTACATTTTAAATACACTTTAAAGTGCCAAGTGTCACCTAGAAACCCAGACACTCACGTTCTGAGCCTTCTTCTTTGTAGGAGTTTAGTTTGAATCTGCTGCTTAAAAGACAGGGTTTGGAGATGTGGACTTGGCCCAAAGTGAACTCAGACGACATTGAACTGTCAAGCTCGCCATTGCATGTAACTGGGATTCTCCAAATCCCCTTCCACATCAATACAATGCTTCATAAAGAATATAGAACAAAACAGTCATTGGGAGCCCCCATGGATAATACTAAAAGTGACCAATAACCACGACAGTTGTTTAGAATAAGAAATCTTTTTCAAGTGTGGGTTTGGGGATCGTGGGCACTGCTTGAAATTGAGGCAGGGTGATGCTGAACAGCAGACGCCTTCTTAGTTGGTGGTAAACACACTGGGACTCCACGCACCCCAGCAGGAGACTGCCACGCCGGCCACGTCCACTGGGACGATACGCTCCCCCGTACAGCCCAGAAATCACATTGTGAGCGGTACTGTTTCCTAACTGTTGTTGCCAAAGATTGAAATCCCACTGCAGCGTCAGGACCCAGCTCGCCATCTTCCTTTCTGTGGCTCAGGCACCAGGGTAACCGCAATGGCCCGTAGCCTGTGGTGTCACCTGGATTTCATAGCTCAGGGCTGGGAGCTTCCAGCGGGACAGCACCTGCGCCCATCACGCCTGGGCAAGGGGCATCCCCCTCGGGGCTGCCGTGTGCCAGGCTCACTCTGTCCTCCACCTGAAGGGCTCTCCTCCTGACACCCAGCCCGTCTCGCCTGAAGGCACCACCTGTCTGGGTCCTGCTGCGGGGGAGGTCCCCTCTCTGGCCTTTTGACCATAGCTTCATAAGTGGCCAAATAGCTCAGGTATTATCTCTGGTCTCCTTCCATCAGAACGCAGAAAGCATAAACCTGCATATTTGTTTCAGACAGCTCTCAAAGCCTCATACACACAGGTACAGACACAAAATAGATGTCTACACGAATTCAAGTCAATACAAAAATTTTGGGTCAAAGAACTTTGATGAGGGTAACATTTAAGGGGTTGGTTTTCAGTTGCTCAGTCCTGTCTGATTCTCGGCATCTCCATGGACTGCAGCACACCAGGTTTCCCTGTCCTTTACCGTCTGCCAGAGTTTGCTCAAAATCATGTCCACTGAGTCAATGATACAATCCAACCATCTCATCCCCTGTCGTCCCCTTCTCCTCCTGCCTTCAATCTTTCTCAGCATCACAGTCTTTTCCAGTGAGTCAGCTCTTTGCATCATGTGGCCAAGGTATTGGAGTTTCAGTTTCAGCATTAGTCCTTCCAATGAACATTTAGGACTGATTTCTTTTAGGATTGACTGGTTTGATCTCCTTGTAGTCCAAGGGACTCTCATGAATCTTCTCCAGCACCACAGTTTAAAAGCATCCGTTTTTTAGCACTCAGCTTTCTTTATGGTCTAACTCTCACATCCGTCCATGATTACTGGAAAAACCATAGCTTTGACTATAAGTTTTGTAGGCAAAGGATGTCTCTGCTTTTAGTGTGCTGTTTAGGCTTGTCATAGAACGATCATCTTTTTATTTGATTGTTGCCTCTGCGGGAGTGGGGGGAAGGGTCCATCACAAAGCACGTAACCTCTCGGCATCTCAGTCTCCCCTCCCCTATGGTGATGTCATCATGTTTATTTCCCAGAGCTTAATTAATATTTGCAAGGTACTTTGATATCCTGAGATGAAAGGAGATACAGCAAGCAAAACATTGTCAGCATTTGCAAATCTATCATTACGGCTATTGCTGTTGTTCGTAGAGATGATCAGTACGCTGATAGTAACAGCCAGAGGACGGCTGCAGATCTTCTCATTTGATCCTGGCACCTCTGACCCAGGGCTATCGGGCTGGGGCCCGGCATCCAACTTCCTGGTTTCCTGTCATTTATCCCAGACTTGCCAAGAGGCCGTTCTGGAGGTAGGGGTGTGTCTCTCAGGCACAGCACCAGGAGATAAGGATGAACAAAATCTTGCTTTGGACATTTTCCTCCCCAGCTAGAAACCTTCCGTGGTTCCCACAGGGTGTCCCAGAGAAGCCCAGAGAGGGCAGACCCTGGACCTGGGGTCGGTGAGGTTGGAACTCAATCCCACATCTCTGCCCCCACCATGGGTACTCTGTCACACAGCGCAGCCCTGCTCAGCTCAGAAAACTGGGGTGACAGCGGCCACCCTGTGAGGCAGGGTGGAGCTGGCAGTGTAAGTGCAAAGCGTGAAAGTGAAGATCACTCAGTCGTGTCCCACTCTTTGCGACCCCATGGTCTACACAGTCCGTGGGATTCTCCAGGCCAGAATGCTGGAGAGGGTAGCCTTTCCCTTCTCCAGGGGATCTTCTCAACCCAGGGATCAAACCCAGGTCTCCCGCACTGCATACTCTGTATTATAATGTTGTGTGAAGGCACACAGGCACAGATCGGAGCTCACCGATTAAGCATGTGAATTCCCCGTCCCAGGCTTGGTCACCTGTGGGTGAGGAGCTGAGGGGAGTGGCCCTCACCTCTGTGCCTCAGCTGTGCCCCCTGTGAAATCGGCATGTTAATGCTGCCCGCCTCATACAACGAGCCACTGCCTGGGAAGTGCTGCCCATGGTGCCTGGCACGCCTTAGGTGTTCACAGACCATTTTCCTATTACCACTGTCCGCACCACCCAGGGGCTCCCCTGGCGGCTCGGCTGCTAAAGGATCCCCCTGCAGTGCTGGAGGCCTGGGTTCCATCCCTGGGTTGGGATGGTCCCCTGGAGAAGGGAAAGGCTATCCACTCCAGAATGCTGGACTGGAGAATTCCACGGACTGTACAGTCCATGGCGTTGGAAAGAGTCAGACATGACTGGGCAACTTTCACTTTCACCATATAGGGCTCCCGTGAGGTCTGACATCTGTCCCGCTCCCCTGCACCCCTGGAGGTGGCGATGGTTGTCTGGGTGACGAGGAGGTGAAATGAACCATGGTCTGGAAACACGTGGCCCCACCCCCACATCCGGGGCCTTGGTTGGCCTGTTCCAGGGACAAGGTCGCTGCACTGAGCACCCTGTCTCCCTGCCCCCTCCCCCGAGACAGGGCAGAGGAAGAAAGGAGTGAAGTTTACCCATAAAATCCAGGAGCCAGAACTGTACGGAAGCATGTGGTATGCAGGTTCTAAACAGTCTATGGTGGGGAACCCTCCAGCTTGCTCTTCCAGGGAAAACCCCGCCCTGTCTTACTGCCTTTTCTCCATCTCTGCGATGCTGTTTGAGAGGGGCGCAAAGCCTCAGGCAGCTGCACTCGCTGGTGAAGAGATTTTTCCAATAGATTCTCAGCAACTTTGCTTCCATGGGTAAAATTCTGTCCAACGTGTGGAGGGGTTGAATGGAATTATCCTTCATAGGTTTTTTTTTTTTTTTTCAATCCAAAGGACAGTTTCATTGCTGGAAGCTCTCTCTTGCCTGCTGTTTGTGAGCTGAGAACTGGTGGGCCTGGCACCCTGGCTGGAGCCCCAGATGCCAGGCTAAGACTGGAGCGGGCAGGAGAGCAACCCACAGTCCACAGTCCCCGTGACTCAGCTGAGGAGACTGAGGCCAAAGTCACAGAATGACGGGTTTCAGGTCCCATGGTGAGTTGGGACCACACTTCCCCGTGTTCAAGCCCTGGGCACCAGGCTCTGGAGGGCAGCGACTACATGGCCAGATGGAGTAGAGCTACCAGACCTGGTAGTGCCCTCTCTCCTGGCAAGGCCCTGCGGACAACCTCCAACAAGACTGCAGCCGACTTGCAGAAGCCCTTGAGGATCCTGCGTTTGCTGGTAAAGTGAATGCCAACTTCCAATTTCCTATCATTCAGAGAGCACACATCTGAGAAGAAATATGCATTTCAGAGAGAAAGCTAATTCAAGGCTTCTAAAAAGTGTTTTGCTTAAAAGAGTAATTATGCGGCTCAGGAGCCTTTGAACTCGCACGGGTCTTTCATCAGTTTGTGTGCAGGAACACAGGGGCTGAACACACCCTCTGGGCAGATATTATCACCTCCTTCCACAGCTGGGCAAAGGGGTCCAGGAAGAGGAAGCGCCTTGGCAGATGTGATGGGGGTGGCGAGGAGTTGGGCAGGGCCAGGGTGG
This sequence comes from Neotragus pygmaeus, assembly GCA_006410875.1. Taxonomy (NCBI): domain Eukaryota; kingdom Metazoa; phylum Chordata; class Mammalia; order Artiodactyla; family Bovidae; genus Neotragus; species Neotragus pygmaeus. Next base: position 339,412 of record SJYV01012955.1, on the reverse strand, counting down.
AGATGCCTCTGTCCAGAGCACTTCCTGAAAGGATTGGCCTCCCGGCCAAGGCCAACTCTGTACCCTGGTCCCTGGACTCCTGCGGGGGAGGGGCATCCCTGCTGAGAGGAGGGCCGTGGGAGGATTCAGACTCAGGGCTAGTGCAACTCGGCACTTCCTGGCTGAAGTCTTTGGCACAAGACCTGCTTGGCTAAGCTTTGTTTTCCATCTGTAAACTGGAGCCAGGAGTAACTGCTTTCAGTTACTTGGGGGAACTGCTGAAATAACAGTGTCTGCACTTAGTGAGGATCAGTGCTGGGCTCAGTAGGTGATGTCTGGGACCTTCACCATCATCACCACCATCACCACCAACACCATCACCACCACCACCACCACCATTAACACCACCATGACCAGCACCACCACCACGACCATCACCACCATGACCATCACCACCACCACCATCACCACCATCACCACCACCACCATCACCATAACCAGTACCACCACCATCACCACCACCACCATCACCACCACCACCACCATCACCACCATCATCACCATCACAACCACCATCACCATCACCACCACCATCACCATAACCAGCACCACCACCATCACCATCACCACCACAACCATCACAACCACCACCATCACCACCACCACCATCAGCACCACCAGCACCACCAACACCACCACCATCATCACTATCACCAGCACCATCATCATCAGCACCACCACCATCACCACCAGAACCATCACCACCATCATCACCATCACCACCACCATCACCATCACCACCACCATTACCACTATCACCATAACCAGAACCACCACCATCACCACCACCACTACCACTATCATCACCACCACCACCAACCACCACCATCATCACCACCATACACATCACCACCACCATCACCATCACCACCATCATCACCATCACCACCATCATCACCATCACCACCACCACCACCACCATCATCACCATCACCACCATCATACCCATCACCACCACCATTACCACTATCACCATAACCAGAACCACCACCACCACCATCACCACCACCACCATCATCACCACCACCACCATTACCACCACCACCACCACCATCATCACCATCACCACCATCATACACATCACCACCACCATCACCATCATCACCATCATTACCACCACCACCATCACCATAACCAGCACCACCACCACCATCACCACCACCATCACCACCAGAACCATCACCACCACCATCATACCTATCACCACCATCACCATAACCAGCACTACCACCACCACCAGCATCACCATCATCACCACCACCACCATCATCACCACAACCACCACCACCATCACCATCACCACCAGCACCATCACCACCACCACCATCACCATCATCACCACCACCACCACCATCACTACCACTACCACCAGCATCACAGTAATTCACTGCCCTCTTTCCCTCTTGCTGGGAACCCATCTCCTTCCCCATCACACTGTAGAACTCTACTTTGGAGTCTCACACTAGTGACTCTGTCTCATCTCCATCCTAGGGGTATTGCCAGAGGAAGTGCTAACTCATTTGATTAATTACTGTAAGATGAGGCACTAATGGATAACAAGGGCATGTGCATGCATGCTAAGTCACTCAGTCCTGTTTGATTCTTCATGACCCCATGGCCAGCACACCAGGTTCCTCTGATCCTGGGATTCTCCAGGCAAGAACACTGGCACTGTGTCCCTAAAGCCAGGGAGCCTTTGCAATCCCAACAGAGGCCTTCCAGGGAAAAGGAGGAGGAATGGGCCATACAGAGTTTGGGATCTTGTCATCCAGAGGGCAGCCCAGGGGGAACATTCACAGCCATCTCATCTGGAATTCAGGGCCCAGTTGGCTCAGACACCAGAGAGGCAGTATTATTTTGTGTGTGTGTGTGTGTGTGTGTGTGCTTAAAGAATGAGGCTGATATGGTGGGAAGGTCCAAATGACCTTGACCTTTGACCCCATTAGAACTATTTCCAGGTCAGACTTTATTTGGATGGGCCAGGTGGAGGTCATACGGGCAGACAGATACCGGTTCCGGAGAGAGAGAAAAACTCAGCCGGAAGCTGGAGCCCACATCGCTTTTCTCCAACCTCATCGCTAACTCTTTTTCTCCACAGTGTCACTGGCACCTTTGATCATCAGCGTGCTCAGTTTTAGCCAAGAGGCTGGACTGGCCAGTGATCCAAGGCTGCCTTTGTGGACTCTCATCCTGCAGGGTGCAGCCAGGGAGGATGGGTCCTTCTCTGTCCCACCCCCACCAGCTTCAAGTCTGGAGGTCCAGGAAGAGGACTCCAGGCGGCGGGCTGTGTGCAGTGCTGTTTGGACTGGAGATCTTGTTGGCTGTGGCCTTGACTGTTGCCAGTGAAGTGCTCCAGGGATCTCCTTTTCTACTGGCCTACCATCTCGGGAGGAGTTGGGCAGGTGTCTGGCTCAGAGACAGCCAGTGGGGAGGGGCGCCAGTGAGGGGGAGGGCCCAGCATCCTGTGACCGGCAGGCCTGGACGCCCCGCTTGTCCCCTCGCTTGTGCCGCCTGTCACAGTCCTGGGCTCCTGACTTCCTTAAGGAGAGCCAGGTCCTTGAAGACTCAGCCCCCAGGTGCTCTGACCCCCGCCCCAGGGCAACCCGCACCAAGAGGACAAACCCCTCCCACTGTGGAGGGACCACTGGCCTGCGGTGGAATTCTGCCACCCACCAGCCCCAGACCCGACGGCTTCCGTGCTGGCTCCCTGCAGTCTGCCCTGGGCACGGTACAGTCTTATCGTCTCCTGACCCCCCAGGAGGAGGGCTGCACAGTGCAGACGGCAGGACGGCTGAGCCCCAGCAGGGCGAGCGCTGGCATCCCAGTTGGAGCAGGCGGCTCAGCCTGCCTGTGTCCATGTGGCCACACCTGTGCTGGGAGGCAAGCCCAGACAGGCCTGCTTCCGCCAGGCTGAGAGTCCAGTGGGGGAGGGGTTGACACACGTTTTACACGATGAATGTGGGACACTTTGGTCATATCCCTCCTTCCTCGTGGTGTGACTCAGCCAGTGGTCCCTTTACCTGGAGGACTTGTGTCCTTACCTGTGACGCGGCAGGACGCTGGCGCATAACTCATCAGACACCGCAAGGACCCAAGGACGGGCGCATGAGCACAGGGCGTCGCGGGTCCCTGGCGGACGTCACTACTCGGAAGACTTGGCTGTTACTAGCACACCTGCGTCATCCTTTGCTGGGCAGTGAGAGTGAAAAGTGAAAGTGAGTCACACAATCGTGTCCGACTCTTTGCAATCCCATGGACTGTCCGGCTCCTCTGTTCATGGATGGAATGCTCCAGGCAAGGGAGCACTGGAGTAGGTTGCTATTTCCTTAAATGCCATCTAGGAACGTTCCACTTCCAGACCATTCACTTAAGTTGTTCGTGTTCTTAAAGCTGAAAAGAAGTATCCTTCCCAGGAAGCTGCCCACCCAGGTCCCAGGATCCTCCCTGTTTTATGAAATCCTGGAGCACCTACCTCTTGTTTCCAGCCTTGGCACGACCGCCTACAAACTGCCTTGTACGGACGTCTGGTCACTTATCTATATTCTGGTTCAGCGCTGCCCAGGAGGAGGAAAAAGAGGTGCCGTCAACAACCACAGGCATATGGTTGCAGACCTCCTTGTAGCCCAGTGTTCCTTTAATGAATATTGTTCAGATTTAAGCTCTTAAAATTAAAAAAAAAATTTTATATTGGAGTATAGTTGCTAAAGTAAAAAAGGAAGAGGGCCAATTAATTTTAATACTGTATATTTTTAACCTAACCATCCAAAATATTGCATTTCTACATATACTCAACATAAAAATTCCTCAGTGATACACTTCGCATTCTTTTTCTTTCACTAAATCTTCAGAGCCCACAAAGTACGTCTAGGCATGGACCGGCCACTTTCTGAGCGCCCAGCAGCCTATGAGGCTGAAAGCAACACACCAGGCCAGGCGGCACTCAGCGGCAGTGTTCTCGGGCCAGCTCTTGGCATAACCTCCCGGGACGGGACCTGGAAGCTTTTTTTTTTTTAATGTGATGGATTACTCATCACTTTGTCACGAATTCTCATGACCCCACGGCACTCAGGGCTGCATTTGTACCACTTCAAGTATTATACTTCCTGGTACTGATTTTTCAGGGATGCTATTTAAAAATCAAGGACCCGTCAAATCTCTGTGTTTCTCTTGTCTGCCGTGGAGAGTTCTGCATTTGGGTTTCAAGCTGCTGAAATGCTTCCTTCATCACTGACCTGTCCCCATGCCCCCCGCCAGGGTTTCTTGAGCCATTATAGTACCAGCCTGCTGACCACCAATGCCAACCAGATCCAAGTGTGGGTGAGGCCCTGTGGGGCGTGGTCCTGTGTCCACAAGACACACTTTTTTCCCCAGCGACCTGCAAGGACACAGCAGGGACCCACCAGCTTCATGGACATGTGTGACCTCTTAAATAGCAAATATTCAAACTGTTGTACTTAAAACTTTGGAATGTTCTTACAGAGTTTAAGAGGCAAAGAAGAGGCACTAAGAGTAGAACGTAAAAACTCATCTGCAGAAGAGGCTGCATGTTAGCCTCAGCATGTTTCAGCTCCGTGTTAGTTTATTTTAAGTCTTAAAAAAAAGACATCACAAACTGGATTTTCAAGTCTCCTGAGGGGGATTCACAGGCAAAAAGTCCTGAATTGCCTCTGTAGAGTGGATGTCTGGTTGATTTATAAATTGTTGATTACAGAGGCATTAAAACACATTTATAAATTAGTGTCAAAAATCAGTATCGCCTCAAGGAAGACTCTGATATTAAGTAATCCACAGTGATGAAGGCTCTCGCATTTCCCATTGATAATGTTTGCACCTCCTAGCCATCAATATTGTCAACATACTCCTTCCAGAAGCATCATTTAGCCTTAAGGTCTTTTTGAAAATTCTCTGTAAATTTTGCCTTGGAGTAGAGTTGATGTGCAATGTTCTGACAGTCTCAGGTGTACGGCAAAGTGAGTAAGTGATACATATTCATACATCTATTCTTCTTTAGATTCTTTTCCCATATAGGTTATTACAGAGTATAGACTTGAGCTGTTTGATAATGTCTTTTCAAATCCACAGGTCCTTCTTAAACAACACCGGATCTTGCTGAGCTTGATTGCTGTGTCTGAAGGTGCAAGGCATTCGCTAATGAAAGAGTTATGATTTCAAAAATCCCCCCAATTATAAGGAAAGCCTTCAGCCTCTGCCTGGCCTTGGAAGGGAGCCGGCTACCGGCCTTGGTGAACAGCTCGCAGGGGGAAAGAGATGGAGGTACTGAAGACGTCGGGCGGCACAGCTGGGGCTGGGACGCTGGAAGAGGGGAGTGGTGTCTGCAGCCACGGCAGGCAGACGTCGGGGCCGGGCCCCCGCCACCCCAGTTCAGGGCACCCCTCCACACCCCCAGTCCCTGGGGCAGGCTGGCCGGACCCCCACCCCATGACATGCGTCTTCTCCAGGACCGACGTGCCTGGGGCCCTGGAGGGCCACGCCTCCTCTTTGTCCCTGATATTTAAACTGGCTCTCCTTTCAGGCGTCCCCAGAACTGTGGGCCCCCAAATGGATTTTATCTGTCACATTTCAGGGGAAAAGGAAAGTGAACAGAAAGCCAGCAGTGACAAGCCATCCGAGCTGGCCCCGCAGCAGTTAGCTCACATCTGTCCTGCACTGTCCCCCTTGCTGGACACCCTGATCGCCCGTTTCCTGAAGCCTGACCAGCCTCTCACTGGAGGCCCCCCCAGGGCTCCTCCAACACCGTCCACTGTTCCTCTTGGCTGGCTCCTGGGTGGTCTTTCCAGTCCCTAAACCTCCACAACTCTCGCTCTGAACATCTATCCCTTCAAGAGTTCGTTCCAGACCCCACTGTCTCTTTTGAGGGTCGGTGCTGGCTTCAGGCGGGAAGGTAGGCTTATGATGCCTGCAGATTCAACAGCATCAGATGGGCTACAATCACAGGGCAAAGGCCAGGCTTCTGAGGGTCTCTGTGTGTGATTCCAGCTTCTCCGATCAGTAACTCAGGTGTCGATAAATTCACCCAGAGTCCTGACGCTAAACCAGGCTTGGAACCCCAGAACACACACAGTTCATTCACTGAGGTTTGTACCCTCAAATCATTTGTTATTGATCCAGGGAAAGAACTAAATACATTAAAATGTAAGTAAGTGGTATTTTTCAGGCTCTGGTTGGAATTCTGAAGCTCAGTGGGCTTCAGCCTCAGGAGGAATCACCTGAGTGGTAGGGCAGGTGGCCCCCGAAGGAGCTGATGGCCAGCGGCCAGTGGGAGCCCAAGGGGCCAAGTCCTTGGTGGACAATCCACAGACAATCTCATGCTGCAGCGCAATTAACTCTCCAAATGCTTCAAGGGAAAAAAACAGCTCATAGAAGAATTTAGGTGGGGGATTCCTTCTGCTCTTGTAAGAGGAGATATCAGGAGGTTCCAGTTAGATTCCGGCCATTTTCCTCATCTCCGCCTCTCCCCCTCCAAGCATTGCCCCCGACCCAAGCGCCCAGACCCTGGAGCCTGCCCTGACCCCACCCCCGAGAGCCCTTGGTGGTCAGACCATCCCCAGCAGAACCTTGTGTGCGGTTCGTCCGAGAAGCGTGGTCCCAGCCAGACACTCACAGCTGAAGATGACACAGTGGCCCCTCTGCCCCGACCCCGCCCACTGCCGGGCAGCTGCTCCTCCAGGGCTCCTCCGGCCACATGGACATGACCACACGTCCGAGCTGGGTCAGGCCAGGTTGGGAGGGACGGGAGTGGGGGCCTCCGGAGCCCCTCAGCACTTGTCCTGTGGCCTCTATGGCCACAAGCAGAGTTGTGCTCCAGGGAATCACAGACATGCTGTCTCCCTGGGTCTGCCATCTCGGTCCCCCGTGTTCGCAGCATGGACCTCGCTGGCCAGAGTCCAGGGTGAGGCAGGCCCAGGGGGGCACGAGGGGCTGC
>SJYV01012955.1:283702-329998 GCA_006410875.1 Neotragus pygmaeus | reverse complement strand
GCTCCAGGACCGACGTGCCTGGGGCCCTGGAGGGCCACGCCTCCTCTTTGTCCCTGATATTTAAACTGGCTCTCCTTTCAGGCGTCCCCAGAACTGTGGGCCCCCAAATGGATTTTATCTGTCACATTTCAGGGGAAAAGGAAAGTGAACAGAAAGCCAGCAGTGACAAGCCATCCGAGCTGGCCCCGCAGCAGTTAGCTCACATCTGTCCTGCACTGTCCCCCTTGCTGGACACCCTGATCGCCCGTTTCCTGAAGCCTGACCAGCCTCTCACTGGAGGCCCCCCCAGGGCTCCTCCAACACCGTCCACTGTTCCTCTTGGCTGGCTCCTGGGTGGTCTTTCCAGTCCCTAAACCTCCACAACTCTCGCTCTGAACATCTATCCCTTCAAGAGTTCGTTCCAGACCCCACTGTCTCTTTTGAGGGTCGGTGCTGGCTTCAGGCGGGAAGGTAGGCTTATGATGCCTGCAGATTCAACAGCATCAGATGGGCTACAATCACAGGGCAAAGGCCAGGCTTCTGAGGGTCTCTGTGTGTGATTCCAGCTTCTCCGATCAGTAACTCAGGTGTCGATAAATTCACCCAGAGTCCTGACGCTAAACCAGGCTTGGAACCCCAGAACACACACAGTTCATTCACTGAGGTTTGTACCCTCAAATCATTTGTTATTGATCCAGGGAAAGAACTAAATACATTAAAATGTAAGTAAGTGGTATTTTTCAGGCTCTGGTTGGAATTCTGAAGCTCAGTGGGCTTCAGCCTCAGGAGGAATCACCTGAGTGGTAGGGCAGGTGGCCCCCGAAGGAGCTGATGGCCAGCGGCCAGTGGGAGCCCAAGGGGCCAAGTCCTTGGTGGACAATCCACAGACAATCTCATGCTGCAGCGCAATTAACTCTCCAAATGCTTCAAGGGAAAAAAACAGCTCATAGAAGAATTTAGGTGGGGGATTCCTTCTGCTCTTGTAAGAGGAGATATCAGGAGGTTCCAGTTAGATTCCGGCCATTTTCCTCATCTCCGCCTCTCCCCCTCCAAGCATTGCCCCCGACCCAAGCGCCCAGACCCTGGAGCCTGCCCTGACCCCACCCCCGAGAGCCCTTGGTGGTCAGACCATCCCCAGCAGAACCTTGTGTGCGGTTCGTCCGAGAAGCGTGGTCCCAGCCAGACACTCACAGCTGAAGATGACACAGTGGCCCCTCTGCCCCGACCCCGCCCACTGCCGGGCAGCTGCTCCTCCAGGGCTCCTCCGGCCACATGGACATGACCACACGTCCGAGCTGGGTCAGGCCAGGTTGGGAGGGACGGGAGTGGGGGCCTCCGGAGCCCCTCAGCACTTGTCCTGTGGCCTCTATGGCCACAAGCAGAGTTGTGCTCCAGGGAATCACAGACATGCTGTCTCCCTGGGTCTGCCATCTCGGTCCCCCGTGTTCGCAGCATGGACCTCGCTGGCCAGAGTCCAGGGTGAGGCAGGCCCAGGGGGGCACGAGGGGCTGCTCCAGACCCTCCTCGTGCCTCGGGGGGTCAGCATGGCCCACTAGATGCCGAACACTTCGTCTCTCCCCTGCAGGTCGTATGTCTTAATGTTGACGGTGAGTGTGAGTCTGAGTGTGCAGGTGTGTGCATGTGTGCACATGTGTCCACTCCTGAGCAGGCCAGACCTGCCTTTCTTGTTGGTCCTACACCCACAGCACCAACTCCCAGAGGAGAGGGCAGAGGGGCCAGGACTCAGGCGGGGGGCCTCCTCTGGGAGGTGGCAGCCTTGGGGTGGGGCCCTGCGCTGCCCGTCCCAGGTCCCATGTGAAGTACGCATGTTCCAGAGAAAGCGGCCTCTCTGGGGGGAGGGGTGGAGTTAGGGGGTGATGCCCAAGACAGGCATGCCCTGGGCTCCAGCTTGGGCACACAGTGGACACTTGCAGGAATCAGTGTCCACGCAGAAGTGGCTAGCATGGCTCTGCCTTCCCAGAGTTGATGGCGCAGAAGGAGGGGCCAGATACCAATGAGCTGGTGCGAGGAGAGGGGCTGGGGTGCACACACCAGGCAGAGGGACCCCCTGACCTCGGGGCAGGGGGCCAGCATTAAGGATAGCTAGGGATGGCAACCGCACAATTGCACTCATCTCACATGCTAGTAAAGTAATGCTCAAAATTCTCCAAGCCAGGCTTCAGCAATATGTGAACCGTGAACTCCCTGATGTTCAAGCTGGTTTTAGAAAAGGCAGAGGAACCAGAGATCAAATTGCCAACATCCGCTGGATCATGGAAAGAGCAAGAGAGTTCCAGAAAAACATCTATTTCTGCTTTATTGACTATGCCAAAGCCTTTGACTGTGTGGATCACAAGAAACTGTGGACAATTCTGAAAGAGATGGGCATACCAGACCACCTGACCTGCCTCTTGAGAAACCTGTATGCAGGTCAGGAAGCAACAGTTAGAACTGGACATGGAACAACAGACTGGTTCCAAATAGGAAAAGGAGTTATGTCAAGGCTGTATATTGTCACCCTGCTTATTTAACTTATATGCAGAGTAGATGTGTATAAGAGACAGCATTAGCACTTGACCCATGCCTCCTAAAACATTAGCACACATACATGTGTCTTTTTTTTTTGNAGACATGGAACAGACTGTTTCCAAATAGGAAAAGGAGTTGGTGATGGACAGGGAGTCCTGGCGTGCTGCAGTCCATGTGTCGCAGAGTTGGACATGACTGAGCGACTGAACTGAACTGACGGATGCATTATTTCTAATCTTGTTCAGAATTAGTATTATGTCTTCTAATTAGTGAATCTGGCCCTTGGGCTTTCTACATGGGAAGGCTTTTAAGTACTGTTTCAATATTTTTAGGGGCTTCCCTGGTGGCTCATATATTAAAGAATTCACCGGCAATGCAGGGAGACCTGGGTTCAATCTCTGAGTCACAAAGACCCCATGGAGAAGGGAAAGGCTACCCACTCCACTATTTTTTCCTAGAGAATCCCATGGACAGAGGAGCCTGATCAGTTACAGCCATTAGGGTAGCAAAGAGTTGGACACAACTAAGTGACTAACACTTTCACTTTTTCACTTCCGTTTCTTTAATAGATACAGAGTTGTCTGTGTCATCTATTTCTTCTGTGGCATTTGTCTATTTTACCTAAGTTGTGAAATTTATTGACATAAAGTTAGTTATAAAAAGTTACTTTTATCCTTTTAATACCTATAGTATATGTAGTGATGTCACGTCTCTAATTCCTTATATTGAGAATTTTNTAGATACAGAGTTGTCTGTGTCATCTATTTCTTCTGTGGCATTTGTCTATTTTACCTAAGTTGTGAAATTTATTGACATAAAGTTAGTTATAAAAAGTTACTTTTATCCTTTTAATACCTATAGTATATGTAGTGATGTCACGTCTCTAATTCCTTATATTGAGAATTTTTGTGTCTTTTTTCTGACTAGTCCAGCTAGAGTTTAATCCCTTTTTTTAATCTCAAATAACCAGCCTTTGCTTAGATTCTCCATATTGTTTTTTCTCTATTTCACTGATTTCTGCCTTGATCTTTATTATTTTTTCTCCTGCTTACTTTATACTTTATTTGCTCTTCCTTTTCTAGTTTTGTAAACTAGAAACTGAGATTATTGATTTGAGATATTTCTTCATTTCTAATATAGACATTTAGTGCTTAAGTTTTCACTTATATTGTATTTTGTATATTGTATTGTATATTGTATTATATTGTATTTTCATTTCCATTCAGTTTAAAATACTTTTCAATTTCTTCTTTGATGTCCCCCTTATTTAGAAGGGTGTGGTTTAGTTTTCAAATACTTGGGGATTTTTCAAGGATCTTTTCATTATTGCTTTCTAGTTTAATTCCTCTTTGGTCAGAGAACATATTTTGTTCCTATTGAATTTTCTTGTCTGGTTTTAGGGCCCAGAATAGCACTTTGTGTACTTGAGAAAAATGTGTATTCTCCAGTTGTTGGACAGAGTGTTCTACAAATGTCGATCAGGTCAAGTAGTTAATAGTGTTGTTCAAGTCATCTATATTCTTACTGATTTACTGCAGAACTGGTCTAGCAAATATTGAGAGAAGAGTGTTGAAATCTCTGGCTATAATTGTACAGTTCTATCATTTTCTACTTAATGTATTTTGAAGCACTATATTAGGTTCATAAATGTTTAGGATTGTTATTTCCTCTTGATGAATGGACCCCTTTATCTTTTTTGTTTTTTTTTTTTTTTTTTTTTTGACCACATCATAGCACAGCATGTGGAATCTTAGTTTCCTGGCCAGGAATCAAATCTGTGCCCCCTGCATTGGAAGCATGGAGTCTTAACCACTGGACCATCAGGGAAGTCCCAACTCCTTTATCCCTATAATGATAAAATAACCTTCTTTTCCCTGTTACCATTCTTTGCTCTACAAAAGTAGCTACTCTTGTTTTCTTCTGACTAGTGTTAACTTGGTGTATCTCCTTCTGTCTTTTAATTTTAACCTATTTATTGGTTTATATTTAAAAATATGCATGCATACTAAGTCACTTGAGTCATGTCCAACTCTTGGCAACTCTATGGACTGTAGCCTGCCAGACTCCTCTGTCCGTGGGATTCTCCCAGCAAGTACACTGGAGTGGGTTGCCATGCCCTTCTTCAGGGGATCTTCCTGACTGGGATCAAACCCAGGTCTCTTACCTCTCTTGCATTGGCAGGCAGGTTCTTTACCACTAGCGCCATCTAGGAAGTGCGTATTTAAATATAAACATATATAAAACTGCCTACAGTTTATATTTAAAGATAAAGTATATTTGTAGGCAGTCCTATGTTTATAGATAGCTTATAGTANCTATAATTTGTGTCTTCTGTAGAATATAGTTTTATGCTCAAATTCTCTCTATAATTGCCGAAGCAGTAAACCCTTTAATTACAAATACACAATAATGCCTCAAAGTGTAGTGCTGTAGTTAGAATAAATTTTAAGATGGCCTAATGGAATGCATGTTAGAAAAAGGGCAGGGTGAGTTTAACATTGTAATGTTCATACAGGCTTAAAGGTAACATGGATGATTTTTTTCCCTCTGGCAATAAAGAAAAAGAGGTCTTTCCCCATCTTTTTTGGTGCTTCTTGAATTCCTGCCAATGCAAGTGAATTATATAAAAACAAATTCTCTCTCCCTCTTTTTCACATGAGTATTTGTGTGTGTGTGTGTGNACAGGCTTAAAGGTAACATGGATGATTTTTTTCCCTCTGGCAATAAAGAAAAAGAGGTCTTTCCCCATCTTTTTTGGTGCTTCTTGAATTCCTGCCAATGCAAGTGAATTATATAAAAACAAATTCTCTCTCCCTCTTTTTCACATGAGTATTTGTGTGTGTGTGTGTGCGCATGGGGACATGGGGACATCAGTGGAAAGTACGAGCATTTCTCCTGTAGAGGCTGGCTGATCACTGGGAACTGTGACTATGGAACTAGGCTTCTCTATGCACTAAAGCAAGGCTGATTTTAAATATGGGCTCATACTGGAGTTTTGAGAGGCTGGTTTGAGGGAAGAAAACATAGAAGGGGATCAATATTACCCTAAACAGCATGGTACTTGCTCTCTTAGCGCCATAACTTTTAGCTGTGCAATCTCAGAAAAGCACAATATCCTATTCTGTAATGGGAACATACACATTTTACCTTTATTATGGAATTGTCAGTAATAAATTAAAATATTCACTTCTGTGCTCTGTTGAGTCTCAAAGTAATCTATTTATTTTATTTTTGAAGGTGGGTAGGTCGATAGTTTTTTATCAAATGAAAATAAGGGAATATTGAAATGAGTAAAAGTTAAAAAAGCAAGTGGAAATCATTTACAAGGATAACAGGAGAGATTTTTGAATTCTAGATTAACAGATGTTAGAATTAGAGTATAGGAATTAGTAAAAGTCAAGTCATGTAAAAATAATCCTTTTATCCTCATAAAGCAAAACATAAATAATTAATTCTCTAAGGATTGTATCTACATAGGAATCAAGAGAAAAATGACTATCAATGAGACTAGAACAGATTTATAGAAGCAGTTCTAACAAAGGCTGGTACCTCTGTCCCCTTAAAGAGTTTCCAAAATCAAAACAGTCCCCTAGTGCAATGACATCTACTTAAAATATTCTTTTTTTTGTCAGGTGTTTTCACTGAGAAAAATTTCTTTCTTATTAGTTTCCCCAGCCATCCTTGGGAGTTTGTTAGTTGCTCAGTCCTGTCCAACTCTTTGGGAACGCATGGACTGAGCCCACCAGGCTCTAGTGTCTATGGAATTCTCCAAGCAATATTAAAAGCGTCTAGGGTCTGCTAACATTAAAAGAATCAACCAGAGTCACAAAAAACATTAGGTGATGGCAGATGACAGTTAAGTAAAGAGATCTCATGTGTTTTATCTCCAAGGTGGCCCAGAAGGGTGTCATCATGGAGGTGAAGGACCTCGGTCCATGAAGACTCCTGTTTCCCACTCACTGTCATTACTGAAGCCTCAGTAACCTCAAGACCCCAGGGTGGGGGAATAAGGAGTAGTGAACTTCCAGTGGCAGCAGGGAACCTGGCTGGTCTTCAACAGTAGATGTACATGGAGAACAGGTACATGTCTTGCTTAAGGTAGCTGGAAAAGTGGAAATTCCACCATGACATAGGTAAAAGGGCCCATGATATGGTTACGGGCCCTTTCTACAATATCTTTCAGCTGTGGGACTTCTTAAAAATATCTTGGCCCTGTATTTTTACTAATCTTTAACATGAGGGTGCATACAGGCCTGTGTATGTTTTAACAAGCCAAGAAGCCACTTTGATTAATTAAAATGTTGCATAATTAAACTTTATTTTTCCATATAAAAATTATTTTCACATGGAAAACATGGCTATAGATAGAAGATTCGTCTCTGAAAAATCACTTTCTTGAGTACCTTAGAAGAGCGGAAAAAATACAAGAAATTGGTAGACGTGTAAATTTTATATTTATTTTTGAATGCATATTAGCAAATATCTACTTTTTCAATTTGCTTCTAGGGTGCTTATTAAATTAGTTCTGCTATATAATGTTTGACTTTTAAAAAGAGGCCAACCAGTCCATTCTGAAGGAGATCAACCCTGGGATTTCTTTGGAAGGAATGATGCTGAAGCTGAAACTCCAGTACTTTGGCCACCTCATGCGAAGAGTTGACTCACTGGAAANTGAGAGTCCCTTGGACTGCAAGGAGATCCAACCAGTCCACTCTGAAGGAGATCAACCCTGGGATTTCTTTGGAAGGAATGATGCTAAAGCTGAAACTCCAGTACTTTGGCCACCTCATGCGAAGAGTTGACTCACTGGAAAAGACTCTGATGCTGGGAGGGATTGGGGGCAGGAGGAGAAGGGGACGACCGAGGATGAGATGGCTGGATGGCATCATGGACTCGATGGACGTGAGTCTGAGTGAACTCCAGGAGTTGGTGTTGGACAGGGAGGCCTGGCGTGCTGCGATTCATGGGGTCGCAGAGAGTCGGACACGACTGAGCGACTGAACTGAACTGAGGGGTGGTGGGGTGCAGTTTCCGTCTGAGTTGGAGGATCGCTAAAGCACCCGATGCCAAGTGGGCTCCGGGGACCCCTACCCCTGCACACCTGGCGGGTGCTGACCACATGGAATAGCACGAGCTGGGATCACACCATGAGCTCCGTGCAGGAGACCCCTCCCACAGGGCTCAGAGGGGCACCAGCTGGTGAAGCTTGCACCCTTGAATCCTGGTCCGAGGAAACTGCAGGCTGCGTGTGGAGAGGCTCTGATCGCCCGTTCTGATGAAGGAAGGGGAGGTGACACGAGATTGCAAGCCCGCCTGGGTTTGTGTGACCTCCATGGGCTTGCCTCGTCCGTCCTACTTGCCGGGGGAATGACTGGGGGGCTGGACCCTGACACTCGGGGCTCAGGGGTCCCACAAGCTCTAGCTCAGCCACTGGGCTCCCCATCCTGCACCCAGATGCAGTTGTGGGATATGGCCCTGGATGAAATCACACTATCTAGCTATTTAAAATGTTTTTCTAATTTTGGAAGAAAAAGTAGATTGATTTACCAATACTTAAAAACTTTTTTAGCTTATTTATGACAAAAGAAGTTAAACAAAGATCAGGTCTTGCCCCTGGTGCTGGGTTTTGCTGCTACTGCACCCACCAGCAGAGAAGGCAATGGCACCCCACTCCCGTGCTCTCGCCTGGAAAAGCCCATGGATGAAGGAGTCTGGTAGGCTGCAGTCCATAGGGTCGCTAAGAGTCGGACACGACTGAGCAACTTCACTTTCACTTTTCACTTTCATGCACTGGAGAACGAAATGGCAACCCACTCCCGTGTTCTTGCCTGGAGAATCCCAGGGATGGGGAGCCTGGTGGGCTGCCGTCTATGGGGTCGCACAGAGTCAGACACGACTGAAGTGACTTAGCAGCAGCAGCAGCACCACGCAGCAGACGCGTCCATCGCTGGAGTGCCCCACGTGCTGGAGGCCACGGCTTCTCCTCCGCTGCCCCCTCCAGGCGGGCGAGGAGGCTAGGGAAAGGCTGTCCGCGTCTGAGCATGCGCAGTGCAGTGCCTCTGTTCAAGATGCTGGTTGGCCGGTGGGCCGGATTGGGAGGTGGTGCGTGCTGTGGGTCTCCAAGCTCAGCGCTGTGGGTCTCCAAGCTCAGCGCTGTGGGTTGCGGCCCCTGAGGGTCCAGCCTCAGCCAGACAGACTGAAACACACGTGACAGCACGCGAATGGACTTCCCACTGAACCCTCATAAGTTAGCCTTGCCAGACTGCCGCCCTCCCCTCCCAAGAAAACCAACGACCAATTTTTAAGCTCTAAATCTAGATATTCTCATTTTTTTTTCTTTTTTAAAATTTATTTTATTGAAAGTGAAAGTGAAGTCGCTCAGTCGTGTAGTGTAATTGATTTATAATGCTGTATTAATTTCTTCTGTACAGTGAAGTGACTGTTACTACTACTACTACTAAGTCGCTTCAGTCGTGTCCGACTCTGTGTGACCCCATAGACAGCAGCCCACTGGGCTCTCCCGTCCCTGGGATTCTCCAGGCAAGAACACTGGATTGGGTTGCCATTTCCTTCTCCAATGCATGAAAGTTAAAAGTGAAAGTGAAGTCGCTCATTCGTGTCTGACTCTTAGCGATCCCATGGACTGCAGCCTTCCAGGCTTCTCCACCCATGGGATTTTCCATGCAAGAGTACTGGAGTGGGGTGCCTTTGCCCACACACATATGTATCCTTTTTCAGGTTCTTCTCTATTATGGTTTATCACAGGATATTGAATACAGTTCCGTGTTCTGTGCAGGAGGACTGTGTTGCTTATCTATTCCATATAGAATTGTTTGCTTCTGCTGAATCGAAACACCCAGCCCCTCCACCCCGCCATGCCCTTGGCAACCACATGTCTCTTCTCGGTGTCAGATGTTCAGTAGGAAATATTTTAGGCTCTGTGTTCCATACAGTCACGGTCACAGCTACTCAACCCTGCCGTGACAGCAGCAAAATAATACCTGAGTGTGGCTGCGTGCCAATAAAACTTTATTTGCAAAGGCAGCTCAGGGGCTGAGTGTGGCCCTCTGCTCTGGTTTGCAGGTTCTGTGTTTCTTCCTGAGTCAGGTCACCTTGGGGATGACCTCTGAGTTCACTCAGTCCCACCTTCGCTGTCACAGAGAGACAGTTGTGTTCTCAAGGGACGAGGCGAGCCGGGTCTGGGTCTGAGGTGCCTGTTCAGAGTGTATGGAGCTGTCTCCCTTTTACTCCTCTGGTGGTTGTTATTTATTTGCTAAGTCATGTCTGACTCTCCATGACCTCATAGACTAAAGCCCGCTAGGCTCCCCTGTCCTTCACTATGTCTCACAGTTTGCTCAAACTCATATCCATTGAGCTGGTGATGCCATACAACCATCTCATCCTCTGTCATCACCTTCTCCTGCCTTCAGTCTTTCCCAGCATCAGGGTCTTTTCCAATGAGTCAGTTCTTGTTTGACCATAAAGAAAGCTGAGCACCACAGAACTGATGCTTTTGAACTGTGCTGTTGGAAAAGACTCTTGAGGGTCCCTTGGACTGCAAAGAGATCCAACTAGTCAACCCTGAAGGAAATCAGTCCTGATTATTCAGGAAGGAGTGATGCTGAAGCTCCAGTACTTTGGCCACCTGATGTGAAGAACTGCTCCTCTTGCCGTGGCTTAAATCCATTCAGTGGGAAATCTGGTTGCATCTTCAGTCAGGGGACTGAGGGCCCTTGGGTGGGCTGGATGCACACTCGGGCTAGGAGCTACATTCAACTCTGATGGGCTCAGCTTGTGCTTGGGCTGAGTCATGCCCCTACTGGGCCAAGTTCATAGGTAGAAGTCACAGGTTTCCAGAATGTGACTATTGGGAAGTGGAGCCTTGAAGGAGGTGATGAAGGTAAACGAGGTCATGTGGGCCCTCGTCCACTGTGACTGGTGTCCTTGCAAGAGATCAGGACACAGACACGCACAGAGGGGCCACGTGAGGGTGTCTGCCTGGCAAGGAGAGGAGCCTTGGGAAGAACGTCCTGCCCACACCTGGATCTCCAGGCTGGGAGAGAACAAACCTCTGTTCAAACACCCGTCGGTGGTCCCTGGCTCTGACAGCCCCCGGACGCTGAGATAGCCTGCCTGCAGTGGGTTGACAGGATTGATGTCAAGATTGATGCCGAGATTTCCATGTACCTGGACGGGCTCTTGCTTGAACCTCTGTCTTCACTCCCTGGACCCCCTGGGGACCCCTCCAGGGAGGGGGAAGATGACACAGGTTCAGGGCGCAGCAGGAAGCTCCACCACATCTGGACCCCAGCAGCAGCCCATGCACTTCTGCGGAAACCCACAAGGGTGGGGCAGAGGCTGCATTTGGGGGTTTGGACGGGTCTCCAGGAGCCAGTCTCTGAGGACAGCGGGAGGCGAATCCGTGCCGTCGCCACACCGTGGAGTCAGGGGGACTCGTCTCCTGTGTTCCCAACACTTAGACCCTCCCAAGGAAAGAGCCCCCAGTCGGCAGGGACCCGCAGGGACCCAAGGGCGGCAATTCTGTTTTATTGGACACAAGCAGGAGTGGCTTCAGTCCTGGAGGAGAGCCCCTATATTAAAGTCGGTGGTCAGAGCGTCCTTGAAGATTTTAATCTTTCTAATTTTGTCCTCTGTCATCTAAGATCACTTTCATTCTGAGATGAATCGGCCGTGAAACCCCAGTTGGCAGCAATTTCTCTTCTTCTCCAGCCCGGAGACACAGCCCCCGACGGACAACGTCGCCTTAAGACGCCAGCCCGAAATTCTGTTCTCGTGGTTTTTCAAAATAAAAACATGTGATCCGTCCTTTTCTCTAAAACAATTTTGTTTTCACGAGCCTAAGAAATATTAGGCAGACTCGATGCGGCCTGCCCCTGCCCAGAAAGGGAAAAGAAAGGCTGAAACGAGCGCTTCTCCTCTGCAGAAAGAAACCCGCCAGAGGGAGGGAGAAGCCAAGCAGGCTGGCAGGTGCAGTGAGCTCGGAGGTGTGGGGCTGGCGGGCGCGTCCCTCTGTGGGGCTGCGCAGACCTGCAAATGAATGAAAATATTTCCCAAACATGCCAAGATGTTCTGCGCGCGCGTGTCAGAGAGACAATGGGCGCAGACGTGACGGAGCCCCCCGGCCGTGGCCCCGCGCCAGCCTCGCGCCAGCTGCGTGGTGCGCCAGAGTCACGGCAGCTGTATTTAAACGAGAAATTAAACCTCCTGTTTAATGCGCAGCGCCTTTTTCGTTCTCAAAGAGGAAGCATGAGCAATTAGGGGATGTGTATTTCCCGGCCGGCGTGGATCTGCCGGGTTTTGTTCGGCGGTGTCTGCGATCTCTAAGTCGGGCACAGGAGGGGGCTGGGGGGTGGCCAGGGTCCCTGGGAGGGAGAGAGATGTGGCTCCCTCGCCCCTCGCGAGCAGAACGGGGTCTCCGACATGCTTGGCTCCCTCCTCGGACGTGATGTTTCTTTATCCTTGACTGCGCTGGGGTTAGGTTTCGAATGGGAGGTCATAGGAGGGGCAGGGAGGGAAGACAAGAGAAAAAGAGAGAGAGAGAGAAGGGAAGGGGGAAAGGACAGAGAGAAGGCTCGTCCATCTGCAGACACACGGAGGCCGGGGAGCGTCTGCTTACCACACTTGGAACCAGGAGCCTGACTCCCGACAGCCTCAAAGGCCCCAACCGCGTCCTGGACGGCACGGCCACTGTTCAGAGCAAGCTCCCAGCGGCAGAAGGGGTGAGGACATGGTCCCCTCCGTCCCTGGGCCAGCCCGGAGCCCCACTGGGAGAGGAGAGGAAGGAGGGGGGCCCGGGGGCCAGCGGCACCTCTCCGAGAGGCCCCCATGGGGCAGACTCGCAGAAGGAGACCCTCCCTTCCTCCGGCACTGCGCCCGGCTCACAGCGATGCCGACGCTGGGGCTGGACGCGACTGTGGGGCCCGTCGACTGTGACCCTGCCGCCAAGACCCTCTCCCACGGCTTTCGCCCAGGGCTGTTCCGCCTTTGCCCCAGGGCTTACTTTGCCGTGGTGCGTTCACCTGCGTTCGCCTGTGGGTCCCTGTGAGCGAGACAGCTCTGGTCTCCACTTGACAGGGGAAGAACCCCAAGTCAGGAAAACAGCAGAAGAGATCCAGGCCCTCGGACAGAAGGAGATTCTCATGGGACAGTTACTTACACAGCAAGTGCCCAGGGGCAAACGGGGGATGGGAGCCACCCCGATGAGGGCAGCAGGTGGAAAGGATGCCCGAGGCAGCGTGTCACCAGGGCCCAGAGTCAGCATTCCCCGAGGGCCATGGGAGCCACAGAGGGGCCCCAGAAGCGGAGGGGTGCTGGTGGGCCCTCCCCCAACCTCCTGCCATCCCATCCCCACCTGCGTCTCCTGATGGCCAAACCACCACCCCCCCACCCGGGGCCAGAGGGCAAAGGGGTCCGGGAACGCAGTTCCTGGAGGTGTGGACCTCACCAGGCCAGGGGACACAGGACCTGGGAGTCATAGAGGGCTGCCACGAGCCCACAGCTGGCACAACGCGGGAAGCTAACGGCCCTCGAGTGTTCCGATGCTGCTTCTCTGCCTGCAGCCTGTCCTTAGGCAAGGCTTGTGTGGTGTGTGTGATCACTCGCTCAGTCGTGTCTGACTCTTTGTGACCCCACAGACTGCAGCCCGCCAGACTCCTGTCCCTGGGATTTCCCGGGTGAGAATACTGGGGTGGGTTGTCATCTCCTCCTCCGGGGGATTTTCCTGACCCAGGGATTGAATCCCTGTCTCCTGCATCTCCTGCATTGGGCAGGTGGATTCTTTACCACTGAGACACCCGGGAAGCCCCCTCAGTCATGGCAGGGAACCCACAGAGATATGTCAAGGCAAGGAAGGTAAATGCCAGAGTCTTCAGAAAACTTTTCCTGTTGCCCACCTTGCCTACCGCCTCCCTGCCCTTTATAAAAGGCGCCTATTTAACCCTCCAAGACAGATGGCATTTTGTGAGCATTTTGTGAGTGAGGGGCCCTGGGATCGGTCTCTAATGTCCAGCAGCAGGAACGGCTCCACCCTGGACATCACGACAAGAAGGACTGGGTCCCCGTGCCCCTGAGGGGGCAGTGCTGAAACCATCCTGCAGCCCTATCCGAGTGCCTTTGCTCAGCCCTCAAATGCACCTCTTGTTTCCAAATGCACCCGAGAGAGACCACAGATGATGCTGCGGCCAGTTGCTCAGGCCAACTTTGAATGAAGGACTTGAAAACTGAAGCAGGAAGACTGCATGTTTCCTAGGTCAGTGGAGAAAGGCGCTGAGAACAGGGCACCGTGGGTGGGGAGCTTGGAGGGGTGTGAGGCTCCGAGGGCAGGCCCCCCAGGCTGGGCCCGGCCACGCTCAGGGCTCATTTCTTGTTCCTGCCATGAGTCCAGGGCCAGACGTGGACGTGGCAGGGCTGTCCCCCTCAAGAACGTGATGTCCACAGTGAGGACTATGTCCAAAGCCTCTTCCCAGGTGACTGACCTGTGGCCGAAGGAGTCCCTAACAGGAGACCTTTCCCTGGGTAAAGACGTGGCTCTTTCTAGAAGTTCTTCCTACAGGGGTAAGACCACCTGGGAAGGAGCGTGGTAAACCCTCTTGGGAGTGAGTTTATCAGACTTCGAGGAAGCAGGATGCAGAGAAGAGCAGTTTCAACATTGATCGGGGGACAGGACGAGGTTCTGGGGGCCTGGGAGCCATGCTGCAGTGGGGAGCCAGGGGTCCTGGGCCCCTCAAGGCCGGGATGGTGGAGAAGCCAGAACGGAAGGAGTGAGGGATGGAAGGAGAACCTCTGTCATCCCCTTCTCCTCTTGCCCTCAGTCTTTTCCAGCATCAGAGTCTTGTGCAATGAGTTGGCTCTTCGCATCAGGTGGCCAAAGTATTGGAGCTTCAGCTTCAGCATCAGTCCTTCCAATGAATATTCAGGATTGATTTCCTTTAGGAGGGACTGGTTTGATCTCCTCGACTCCAAGGGACTCTCAAGAGTCTTCTCCAACACCACAGTTTGAAAGCGTCAGTTCTTGAGTGCTCAGCCTTCTGTATGATCTAACTCTCACATTCATACATGACTACTGGAAAAACCATAGCTTTGACTAGATGAACCTTTGTAGGCAAAGGGATGTCTCTGCTTTTCAATATGCTGTCTAGGCTTGTTACTTTGGTGTGTTACTCGTTAACCTCAGAGGATAATTTAATCACTGGGAAACGTCCACCCCCAACTAGCCCCCAGCGTCAGTGCTCAGGAGGCTGACACAGGCCACAGAGCATCACATTTTAGATTAAATCTAAATCTTGCTTTGAGAGCCAGCAGGTGAGAAGACAGAAAAAAGAAACTTGCTTTTATCCAAGGAGACACAGGTCCTTCTTACATGCACCCTGGTGCCAGCACTCCGTCAGCTTCTGTCGGTGAGACTCTTAAGGGAACGGGGGGCGGCCTCCCAGAGACGGGCGTGCAGGGCCGATGCCCGTCCCCTCCTTCCACACAGGCCCGCGTCCGGTTATCTGCAGGTCGCCGTGTCCTCTGCCTCAGCCAGGGCAAGCCTGAGCACCAGCGAATTCCTCACCCTGCATCCAATTTTGAGAGAAAATCACTCATCACAATTAAGTGTGAACTTTCTTGAGGTGAAGAGGGCTGCACGTTTCTCTGTCTCCCCGTCCGTGTTACAAGTCCAGCTATCCAGCAGAAACATCTGCGGGCCTGTGCTAATTGAGCCATTTTCTGAACGTTGGCCCCGAGTAAGCTGGCGAGAGCATGGCAAAACGGAATCTGAAATGTGCCATTAGCAGGAGCTGCGGGCTCCTGGAGGCGGTGAAGGAGGCAGGCAGAGTGCAACTGAAGACGCGTAATTACTGCAAGTCTTCATTATGCTTGGCCTTTCAAATGTTGGGTGGGGAGCTGAGATCCAGAGGACTTGAAATACAATGGAAGTCTAATGTAGAAATAGAGGTCATTAAAATCTGCACAGACCGTGGAACATTTTTATAAAACCAGCACTGTGGTGCTGACCTTCAAACTCAAAACTCCCTTTAAAAATGCACATACGGGACATAAAGCAGGGATAACAAAAGACGACTATTCTCTTCTCCCTTCTCACCTGTCTTGTACATATCACCACCCATAAAGACTTCCCGAATGGCTACAACTTCCAGTAGAGAAGGATGATGTCACTGGGTTACCCAGAAATGGTTTTCCTTGGGGGATCAGGAAGGTGTTTAAAAAATAATAAGTTTCCCTGGAGCCAAGTTCTACTTAGTTTTAATGGTGTTTGAGGACAGTTCAGTAACTTTGGGGCCCTCTGAAGCAGGAAAAAGTTATTCCCTTTTCAATAAGGGGACTGAGGGCACTAGAGTTCAAGGCCATACACTCAGGACAAACAGTGTCATTACCAGCAATGAGACTGCTACTTCTGATGGGCCCTCTGACCCCCTAACCCCACTGCACAGCAAAAAACACATAGCAGTTTAACAAACAGTTTTCAAAGTTGATTATTACTCTTTTTTTTTTTTTCCTCTATGGGGACTCCTACTATAAAAATCAGGCATCACTTAACACAGAGGACTTTAAAGCATCTGCCTATTGCCAATGGCTGCAATTTCATCTTAACTGATTCCAGGTTGTATTTTGACTACAAAACTCAGAAACAATAATAGAAGACCATTTAGGGGTTGAATTAAAAGTTGACAAATGTGTGATATTTATGTTATTGAAGCTATTTCAGGACAAAGAAAACTCATTTTATGAAGGCATCATAACTTTTCATATAAAACTCAATAAAAATATAAAAAGTATAGACTCATGTCACTTAAAAACATAAGGGCAAAAATTATAAATAAAACATTAGCATTGTATTAGGAGAATAACACATCATGACCAGGCAGAACACAAGAATAGATCGATATAAAGAAGGCTATCAAATAGGCCATTACTCAACAAATTATCCTATCAACGGAGACTTAAGAGGTATTTGGAAAATACCGCAGTAATTCCAAGTACTGCACTTTAGACTCTTTTGTTGACTATGATGACTACTCCATTTCTTCCAAGGGATTCTTGCCCACAGTAGTAGATATAATGGTCATCTGAGTTAAATTCACCCATTCCAGTCCATTTTAGTTAGCTGATTCCTAAAATGTCGACGTTCACTCTTGCCGTCTCCTATTTGACCAGTTTCAATTTGTCTTGATTCATGAAGCTAACATTCCAGGTTCCTATACGATAGGAATGCTCTTTACAGCATTGGACCTTGCTTCCATCCCAGTCACATCCACAAAGCTGAACACTGGAGTATCGATGCTTTTGAGCTATGGTGTTGGAGAAGACTCTTGAGAGTCCCTTGGACTGCATGGAGATCAGCCAGTCCATCCTAAAAAGAAATCACTACTGAATATTCATTGGAAGGACTGATGATGAAGCTGAAGCTGAAGCTGAAGCTCCAATACTTTGGCTACCTAATGTGAAGAGCTGACTCATTGCACAAGACCCTGATGCTGGGAAAGAGAGAGGCAGGAAGAGAAGGGGACAACAGAGGATGAGATGGTTGGATGGCATTACTGACACAATGGACGTGAGCTTGAGTAAACTCCAGGGGCTGGTGATGGACAGGGAGGCCTGGTGTGCTGCAGTCCAAGGGGTGGCAAAGAGTCAGACACAACTGAGCGACTGAACTGAGCTGAGCAGTAATTCCTAATAAAACTTTCCTTAAAATAGAGAAGAGGAAAACTTGAATATAGATTATTTAATAAAATCAAACAGCAAATATTTTCCTAAATGATAAAACA
Source organism: Neotragus pygmaeus (assembly GCA_006410875.1). Classification (NCBI taxonomy): domain Eukaryota; kingdom Metazoa; phylum Chordata; class Mammalia; order Artiodactyla; family Bovidae; genus Neotragus; species Neotragus pygmaeus. Next base: position 312,701 of record SJYV01012955.1, on the reverse strand, counting down.
TTAAAGTCATTTAAATTAAAATCAGGAACTTGGAGGGGTTGTCTATAACAACATCCCACTTTAACACTGTCTCAGAGACTTTAGTGTACTCAGTAAGGCAAGAAAGTAAATTACCTTGTATAAGCAGAGAGAAAGCAGAAGTGAAACCACAGCTGTTTGCTAAGGATTGAGCATACACTGGGAACCCAACTATTAAAACCAAAACATGGCCATCTGATGTGAAGACCCAGCTCTTTGGAAAAGACCCTGATGCTGGGAAAGACTGAGGGCACGAGGAGAAGGGGGCAACAGAGGATGAGGTGGCTGGGTAGCGTTAAGGATTCAATGCACATGAGTTTGAGCAAACTTTGGGAAATAGTGGAGGACAGGAAAGCCCAGTGTGCTGCAGTCCATGGGGTTGCCAGAGTCGGGCACAAGTGAGCCACTGAGCAACAAATAAAGGTTATTTAAAATTTTAGTATCTTGGCATACATATGTAAATATACAAAACTAATAGTTTTTCTTCACTCTAACAGTAAGAACCTACAAGTGAAAATGAGAATAAAAGAAAAAAAACTATGTTCACAATAGTGACAAGCACTTAAATTCAGTTCAGTTCAGTTCAGTTCAGTCGCTCAGTCGTGTCCGACTCTCTGCGACCCCATGAATCGCAGCACACCAGGCCTCCCTGTCCATCACCATCTCTTGGAGTTCACTCAGACTCATGTCCATCAAGTCCGTGATGCCATCCAGCCATCTCATCCTCGGTCGTCCCCTTCTCCTCCTGTCCCCAATCCCTCCCAGCATCAGAGTCTTTTCCAGTGAGTCAACTCTTCGCATGAGGTGGCCAAAATACTGGGGTTTCAGCTTTAGCATCATTCCTTCCAAAGAAATCCCAGGGTTGATCTCCTTCAGAATGGACTGGTTGGATCTCCTTGCAGTCCAAGGGACTCTCAAGAGTCTTCTCCAACACCATGGTTCAAAAGCATCAATTCTTCGGCGCTCTGCCTTCTTCACAGTCCAACTCTCACATCCATACATGACCACAGGAAAAACCACAGCCTTGACTAGACGGACCTTAGTTGGCAAAGTAATGTCTCTGCTTTACAATATGCTATCTAGGTTGGTCATAACTTTTCTTCCAAGAGTAAGCATCTTCTAATTTCATGGCTGCAGTCTCCACTTAAATTAGTTAGGAATAAATTTAATAAGAAAGCCCTAATATCCATAAGAAAATCTTACACAGGGACTTAAAAAATATGGACCAATAAAACAGTAATTGTGTTCTAAGATGGCAAGATTTATTATCATAAAAATGGTAATTCTCCCAAAACTAATGTAATGCAAATTTAAAGTAATTCCATGTAAAATGCAAAGCTTTTAGTTGGCAAAAACGATATCACATCTATATGAAAGAACAAGAACCCAGAAGAAGTCAAGAAAATTATGGAGAGAAAGAATAGGGAGCACGGCCGGGTACCAGAACATAACATACAGCCGCTGACATGAGAGCACCGTGGTGCTGGGACAGAAGCGAACCAGGAGAGCACTGCACTGAGCAGTGAGTCCTGAAACGTGCCAGTGTGCGCGAAAACTTGGTATGGGGACAAAGGTGACCGCTCAGACCAGCACAAACACAATGCACCGTTCAGTAAACGATGCTGACACAACTCCTGAGCCACACAGAAGAGTCAGAGGCAACTCAGTGTTACTCATTGGAAGGACTGATGCTGAAGGTGGAGCTCCAGTAATTTGGTCACCTGATGGGAAGAGCTGATTCACTGGAAAAGACTGAGGCTGGGAAAGATTGAGGGTGGGGGGAGGAGAAGGGGTGATAGAGAATGAGATGGTTGGATGGCATCACTGACTCAGTGGACATGAGTTTGACAAAATTCCGGGGGATAGTGGAGGACAGAGAAGACTGGTGTGCTACAGTTCATGGGATTGCAAAGACTCAGACATGACTTAGCAACTGAACAATAGCAACAAGAAGGTCCGTGGGCTTCCCAGGGGGCTCAGTGGTAAAGAATCTACCTACCAACGCAGGATATGCAGGTTAGATCCTTGGGTCCAGAAGATCCCCTGGAGGAGGGCATGGCAACCCACTCTAGTATCCTTGTCTGGGGAATCCCATGGACAGAGGAGCCTGGTGGGCTATAATCCTTGAGGTCACAAAAAGTCAGGCATGACTGAAGCAACTGAGCAGGCAAGCACACAAAATTATGTCATACAAAAAACAAGTTCTAGAAAAATAAAGGAATCAAACATAAGAAATAAAACTCCAGTAAGAAAATTTAGGCCTCAGTGTATAAGCTCTAATGTTGGAGGGGGGCGGTTGTGCGTGCATGCTTAGTCGCTCAGTCACGTCCGAGTCCTTGTGATCCCATGGGCTGTAGCCCAGCAGGTCCCTCTGCCCATGGGCCTACCCTGGTAAGAGTACTGGAGTGGCTTACCATTTCTTTCTCCAGGGGATCTTCCTGACCCACGGATCAAACCCCTCCTTTATAGGCAGGTGGGTTCTTTACCACTGAGACACCAGGAAAACCTAATAGATTACATATATAATATTAAAAGCTCAAAATTTGCTATAAACAAGCTATATACAAACAACACACACATATAAAAATATGCTTGTACTTCATACAAGTCACAGATTTGAAAAAATACATTTATATCTCAGATGACAATCAGTTAATATCTATACCACAAAATTAGCTGTGATGAAGACAGTTAAAAATGTATTTTCAAAGCTAAATAAAAAACAAATACAAACCAATAGAAAAATGTTTAAAGATATGAATAGGCAATTCATAGAACAGCATATTCAAGTGGCAAAAATATGAAAATATGCCCGAATTTATTAATGGTGAGAAAAAATTAACTAAAATGATAATAAGTATTCTTTACATCCAGCAGACTGGCAAAAAATTCAGAATGAGTAGTGATATGAGAAAGAGTACTCACATATTGTTAGAGGAATTATAAAGTGTTACAGTTTTTTGAAGGAAGAGAAGGCAACATGACAACATCTATTAAAGTTAAAAATACATTTGCTCTTTGACCTGGAAATTCTTCCCTGAAAACTTCTCATAAAATAAAATGTTTGGCATCTAGGGACATCTATCCTAGAATGTTTATTTCAGCCACGTTCATCGTAGAAAAAAGTAGAAATGCCCATTAATAGAGGCATTGTTAAGTTAGCTATAGTGCCCACCCCGTGGAATAGTGCCGCCATTAAATATAGTAAACCAAAGCTTAGTAAGGTCGCTTGGTGAGATTCCCATGAGGAATTTCCGAGTGATGTAGATAAGTCTGACTAACAATCTGATCTTTAAAAACAGGCAGTGACCACCCGCTATTCGTGATAATTCAGAGTACAGATTATAGACTATAAGGACACTTATATGGCTGTTGACACAGTTACCTTGGGATAACCGAGTGTCAAGCCTGAAAGAGGATTAGGGGTCAAACTTGAAGAAGGAAAAGAGAAATTGCAGTAAGTGAATGTATGTACACTAATCAGATTTTTACATTCACAAAAATTATATATTGTATAATTATGAATCTATGCATAATAAAAACAGAAGTTAAAATGAAAAGTTAGCGAAAAAATGACAAGATCTAAGCTGATATTCCACCTCCAGTTAGGCATCTAATATTTGAAATAAATATGTAAAAAATGGGATCCTTTGTTTTTCATGCACTTTTCTCAAAGTAATCACCATCTCAGTAAAGGATCCCACCATCCATCCAATGGCATGCACAGTAAGTCGCTTTAGCTGTGTCCGACTCTTTGTGAGCCTATGGACTATAGCCCACTAGGCTCCTCTGTCCATGGGACTGTCCAGACAAGAATACTGGAGTGGGTTGCCATGCCCTCCTCCAGGGGATCTTCCTGACCCAGGGATGGAGCCCACGTCTGTGCTGGTAGACTGGTTCTTTACCACTGATGCCACCTGGGAAGCCCATCCATCCAGTGGCTGATGCCAAACTCTAAATATCTTCTCACTTTCATGCTCCCTTTCATCCTCTTCATCCACCTAACAATGAACTGTCTTGCAAAACTCGTCCTTTATTTTTTAATTCTCTCCTTTTCCATTATTACCACCGCCCTAGTCTATCTGTGCTATTACAGAAGCCTCCTAAACAGTCTAAACGGTTCCTGTGTGTGTGTGCTAAGTCATTTCAGTTGTGTCCAACTCTTTGCAACTCCATAGACTGTAGCCCTTCAGCCTCCTCTGTCCATGGGATTTTCCAGGCAAGAATACCGGAGTGTGTCGCCATGCTCTCCTCCAGGGGATCTTCCCATCCCGAAGATTGAACCTGTGTCTCCTGCATCTCCTGCATAGTCAGGCCAGTTCTTTTCCATTAGCACCACCTGGGAAGACCAAATGATTCCTAGCTTCCACCTTTTCTCCTTTATAAGCAGATCTAAACACAGAATACAAAGGAGATTTCAAAACTGTAAATAAGATCATGTTTTTCATTTGCTTTTTCTTTGGCTATGTTCACACAGTTCTTTTTTGGTAGATAGTTTTATTAAAATATCACATGCACACGGGAAAGGATACACATTTTAATTACACAGCTCAGCATATTTCCATCAGGTTCTCAGATCTGTGTGGCTGTCACCCAGATGGTATCTCACAACACCCACGTTCAAGATTCCTTCCACTGTCCTCCAGAGTCCATTATTTCTATTGAAAAGTCATCAGTATCCTTCACAATGCTTGTCTAAAGGATATGTTTATTTTCTCTGCTTTCTATTAAGATTTATCTTTGTCTCCAGTGCTTAGTAGTTTGTGATATACTTGGTGTTTTGTGCTTATTTTTATCCTGCTGATACTTTTTAGGGTTCTATGAAAGTGTGACTTGTCATCTTTCATCAGTTTTGGAAAACTCTTGGTCAGCATCTCTTCAGACATTGCTTCTGCCCCCATCCTTTCTTTTCCTGTCCTCTATGCCTCTGGTTACACACCCATGATGCCTTCCTGTCCAGCCTCTGTGGCAGCCATGGGGTGTGCTGCTCAGAACACCCTCCAAACAAGGACTTGCTTTCTTCTCAAGGGAGTATATTTGGGTGGCAGCCACTAGCTCAGGGTCTTCAGGGTCCACTTCAAGTTTTAGCCCACCATCATGCCCTCTCTTGGAAGTCTCCTGCTGATGACTGGTCATTTCTACCTCACGAAGGATCCCTAATGGGCCATCATTGATCTGGCACTCCCTGTTGGGTTCACCAAAACCTTGTTAGGTCCAAAGCTTCTCAGTCTTATTACTCTCACTGCCCCCCAATTCCTGCTCATGGGTTTTATAGCGTTCTTAGTGGGAGGGAGTCTAACAGCAGTGGTTATACCACAGCTAAAATGGAAATCCCTCCCTGGGCATGCATTCGAGCTTCCTATCCACATTTGGTTAGCCGCTCTTAGAATGTCCTAGAGCACTCTTAAAATTGTGGAAGGAAGTCTTAAAAAGGGATTAAAAATATTAAAAACCCCTGCAGTCCCTGTTGGCTGAAGGGACCTTTATGAAGAAGTTCACTCTCCCTAAGGGAAGCCTTGGATCAATACAGCCACAAATATTGCTTTTAGAGCTCACATCACTCATCCATAAAGTTGTTCCCCTAAATCCCAGGGATCTCCTCCCTCTGAACTTCCACTGACTGAGCTATTTCCCTAGGAGTTATTTCCTGGGCATCTACCTTGCGCTGGGGACTCTGTGCACGTGAAAGATGCAGTGGGTTCCTACCCTGAGGAGCTCACAGCCCAGTGAGCTTAAGAAACAGGCATGCAACACACCCAGATGCTTGCCTAAGATGTGGGGTCACCATTGCCTACGCCTGCTGCAGGGCTGGGGGTGCAGGTACAGATGGCTGCCCTGCACCACCAGTTGCATGAGTGGGTACCATTTACTGCAAACATTCCAATACAAACTGTGATGTCACAGGCCCGGGATCTCTTGTGCCATCTCCAGGAAACCGGTCAGCATGAGACAGCTCCATCCGACCCGCTGTTCCAGGTATGTGACAGGGCCTGAGCTGTGTGTGGCCAGGGCAGTGGCTCCCAAATCCTGTGGCTTGTCTCCTGGGGCCCCGGGCCTTCAACAGGCCTCCTCAGGCAAACTCTGCAGCTTCCAGCCAGACGCGGGGCTTTAACAACAGAACACAGGCAAGGTGTCATACCTGATCTCTATAAGATGTATTCCTTGGCCCACAATCTCCCTTTAAAGGAGATACACAAGCAATTAAAACTATGGAGACCAGCATTCTTTTCTCTTATCCTGGAATTCCTTGTTCTTCAGAGAGCAGCAGATGGTCCATTAAATATTAGCAAGGCTTTCTGTCATATTACAACTGTGATATCTGTGACCTGCGGCCACGGCAGAGGGCAGGCAGGTGGCCTGGGCAGACACCAGACTCTACCTCCTCTTAGCCACGGGCCTTGGGCAGATCCCTTTACCGCCGTGACTCTGGCTTTTCATCTACAAAACTGAGTTATTAGGAGCACTGATCTCAAAGAACTGCCTGGAAGATCAAATGAGTTGTTACAACAAAGTGGTTAGAACTGTGCCTGGCACATAGTAAGCACTAAAGGATGCTGCTGCCGTCAGTATGATTAGTAACACCCCTAACAACAGGCGTTTATGCCATTAAAGGTAACTGGTATTATTGTGATCATGATCATGACTCATTCATCATCACTGATAAAAACTTTTCAGTGACGGAATTACCTTAGATTCATGTGAGCTTTTCTATTAAAAACACAAGTAGTTTACTGTCGGAAGGAATGTAAGCTGACTCAGCCACTATGGAAACTAGTCTGGAGGTTTCTCAAAAAACCTAACACTGGAGTTACCTTATGATCCAACAATCCCACTCCTGCATATATGTCCTACAAACGTACAATTCGAAAAGATACATGCGCCCCAACACTCACAGCAGCACTGTTCACAACAGTCAAGACATGTCCACCACCAGATGACTGGATCACGACGGTGTGGTATGTATATACAGTGGAATGCCACTCAGCCATAAAAGAATGAAGCAATGCCGTTTGCGGCAACGTGGATGGACCTGGAGATGATCACTAAGTGAAGGAAGCCAGACAGAGACAACTGTCATATGACATCACTTATATGTGAAATCTGAAATAGGACGCAAATGATCTTATCTACAGAACAGAAACAGGCTCACTGCATACAGAACAGACTGTGGTTGCCGAGGTGGGAAGTTTGGGATCAGTAGATGCAAGCTATTACATATAGGACAGACAAACACCAAGGCCCTACTGTAGAGTATACTAGGAGAATACTCAGTATCCTGTGATAAGCCATAATGGAAAAGAATATCAAAAAGAACGTGTATGTGTGTGTAACTGAGTCACTTTGCTGTACAGCAGAGCAAATTTACTAACACAACATTGTAAATCAACTATACCCTGATAAAAATTCAAGCAAAGGTATGTTACAAGTGCATAAACTACCTCCAAGAGAGTGGCAAAGGCCACTCTGCTGCGTCCTCCTTGCTCACCCCGGCTGGCTGATGCTTCTGCTCTGGTATCCAGGGCATGCGTGCACAGAATACAGTGGCTGGGAGATAATGGCCACATAAGGGTGGCAGCATGATGCTTCCTGAAGGATATCTGGCAGGTATATCCTTCAGGGGCCTGGCAGGAACTTCCAGGGGTCTAAGGTCACTGGAAAATGACCCTCAGGACAATGTTGAGACCACTTGTGGGGAGGAGAGCACTCAGAAGCCAAGAGACACTTCAGACAAAATGTTCCCACTCCTGAACTCAAGCAAATCATGAAAGCTGGAGTCAGCAAAGACCACACGCTTCAGAGGAAACCTCGCAGGGAAGTCCAACATATGAAACAGACCCACTGAGCCTGCAGACGGGAGGGATTATTCCTAGAATCCTGCCCTGGACACTCCTCTACCCTCCGGTCTGTTGTTCAGCCGCTCAGCCGTGTCTGATTCTCTGTGACCCCATGGACTGCAGCACGCCAGGCTTCTCTGTCCTTCATTATCTCCCAGAGTTTGCTCAGAGTCACGTCCATTGAATTTGTGATGCTGCCTAGCCATCTCATCCTCGGTCGTCCCCTTCTCCTTTGGCCCTCCATCCTTCCCAGCATCAGGGTCTTTTCCAATGAGTCGGCTCTTCGCATCAGGTGCCCAAAGTATTGGAGCTTCAGCTTCAGCATCAGTCCTTCCAATTAACCTCTAGGGGCCCTCTTGGGACATCCAGGAGCTCCCTTGGAAAGCCCTATAAAAGTCATAATTCACCACTTTCTCATGAACTACAAAATGCTGCTCCACACAGGGTTTTTGAGTCATAAATCATAGCGGTCATGTCACAGGTAGGGTTGGGGCTCAGCTGAGGAAGTGGCCAAGTTCTAACTATTGAGTCATCAAATGAGGGTCACTGAGGCCTATTTCTCTGTGTTGGCAAGAGGAAGGGTCTGCTTGTCCAGCATCTACACCTAACCTTTCCTTGGCTACCTACCTTTCCTACACTTGCCTTTTCCTTAGGTACAGGCAGCACCTTGACTGTTTTAGCTTGGGGGGTGATGCACACTGTGTCGACAGTGGTTGTATCCAGGAAGCACAGCGTTACAGGTCGTCCTCACCGAGGCTGACGTCATTCCTAGCACCGCCAGCCCACCAGCTGCAGGCGGTGGTCCCCAAGTGGGCACAGTGTAGCTTCCGCTCTGCCCTCCATGAGTCTCTGCTCCCTCTGGGGGCCCCTCACGGTGGCCGGGAAGAGAGGCTGGCTGAGCTGTGCATCTGGCTTGTGCAGGGCCGAGGCTCAACACAGCGCCCACCACCCCACTTAGCAAGGACTCCCTCAAAGGGCTGGATTCAAATACAGAAATTACTAGATGCATTTGTTCATCGATTTTCCATATTTATTTCACTCTTCTTGAAATAGAAACTGGTCCTGACACATACTACTCACAGGACCTCTCCTGATGGCGCTTTGGTTGAACGTGGATGTGGACAGAGCCTAACTGGGAGGCTTCGGGAGGATGAGGAAGACAAGGCACTCAACACTTTCTGCATCCTGTCCTACAGGCGAGCTGTGTCCCGGTCTATCACCCCAGGACCACCAGCCTCTCTTTCATCCTTCTTCTTCCCAGCTCCGACCTCTTCACAGGAGTTTTCCCTCTGAGATGACTGCGTTTGAACCTCTCGATGGGGCCATGGGTTGCTATTGTTCAGTCCCTAATTTGTGTCTGATTCTTGATGACCCCATGGACTGCAGCACACCAGGCTTCCTTGTCCTTCACTACCTCCTGGAACTTGCTCAAACTCATGTCCATTGAGTTGATGATGCCATCCAACCATCTCATCCTCTGTTGTCCCCTTCTCCTCCTGCCCTCAATCTTTGCCAGCATCAGGATCTTTTCCAATGAATTGGTTCTTCTCATCAGGGAGCCAAAGTATTGGAGCTTCAGCTTCAGCATCAGTCCTTCCAGTGAATATTCAGGGTTGCTTTCCTTAAGATTGACTGGTTTGATCTCCCTAAAGTCCAAGAGACTCTCAAGAGTCTTTTCCAACACCACAGTTCAAAAGCATGAGTTCTTTGGTGCTCAGCCTTCTTTATGGGGCTACATGCTGACAAGCAATTCGGGAGGAAAGATGGGTGGGGAAGAAATGTTGGATTTGGATCCCAACCTTCAACGACGACCAGCTCAGAGCTGGAGCCGAGGTGCTCCTGCACCTGCCCAGCTAACGTCTCCAGGGTGGCCCCTCAGGCATCATTACTCACCAGGTGACTTCCTCCAGCACAGTGGGTACCAGAGGGAGGAAGGGGGAGGAGGAAGGACTCTGGCCAAGGGAGAATCCAGAAACTTTTGTTTCCCTTTTGTGCAATGTGTCTGAGGACGTTCTGTTTAGCTCTTTCTAAAGAAATAATTTTTAAAGACTGATGAAAGGCTGTTCAATCTACTAATATCATTGTTTGAGAGAAGTGGAATTCCTTCCTTCTTTCCTCTTTAGGAAGAGTCCACTCCAGCCGGATAGGAAGAGAGCCGACAGAACCAAATTCCGTTCACTGGTTCTACCAGCAGAACTTTAGCAAGAAGATTCCACCAGGAATTTCTATGGATGTAAATCACTGTTTGAGGTGTTAAAGTGAGTAAGTAGGTCATTTAGCAGAAATGCTCTGACATGTAGTGAGACTGTTGAGACCCATGGGGAAGACGGATTAACGTGGCAAACTGCTTCCAACCTCAGTGCAAAGGAAGTGGAAGTAGAATCCTTATTATCTAAGAGAAACGATGTTCCCTTTCGTCCATCATCCTTAAAATGAGACAAATCTGGATGTAACTGCCCTTATTTACAGTAGGCTGATGACTCCGCTTGTCAAATTCAGTTGAATGTCCAAAGTAGCTTGACGTTAATCCATACCTCCCCCCGAGGCCCGTAAGAACCAGATCACGCGTCTACATAATAAATTCTCTGTGCCAGGAAATTGTTTTAAAGGAATAATGTTTAGGTAAGTAAAGGAAAAAAAGGCTTCCTACTGGGAGATATTTTCTGAACAAAATTAAATATTATAAAACCATATTATTAAATTCTGTCAAAAAGGTGTTAATCTCATTACTCTGGCATGGAAGCTTTGGTTTTCCGTAATTATAGATCACTGCAGACTTAACCTTTTCTGTTATCTCGCGGCCAACATGCAACATAGGATTGGAGAGAGGGAGAGATGGAAAACATCAGAAAGAGGGGAGGACAGGAGTGCTGTGAGTCTGCCCACAATCCAAACTGAAACTAAGCAGGTCAGACCTGCAAGGTCTCGATTTCCTAAAGGCATTCTTTGGAAACCATGGTAAAGCTAGCAGCCAACCACGTCCTCACACACACACGCACATATACACGCTCACTCCGAGCTTTCTTTTCTTTTCTTTTGAAATCTGTTGAAAATACGTACATGGCTCTTACAGACTAATTGTCTTCACTTGGACGTCTCCTTGTGAAAACTGCTGCCCTTACAAGAGTGCCTTCCTGCTGAGCATCCCTGACGGCTTTCCACCCATTCTCCATGACGACCACCATCCTCAAGCATGTGTCTACTACAACCATTAACAACATTGCTAATGCTGTGTGCAGACTGATTATTAAGACACCTTACCTCCGCCCGTGACCAGCAGTGGGCACCCACATGCCAGGGCTGACCTGGGTGGGAACTGAGTCACGCTCTCTGACCCTTTGGACTTGCGATAGCATTGAGGATTTAGGACACATCTGCAGAAAAGAAATAATACTGCAAGGTTGCTGATGCTAAGTGCTATCAGGGTCACAGGAACGAAATAATAACACACCCTTTCCCGTAGGAACTTGACCCAAGCCCACCATGGCCACAAGGAAGCCTGTCTCACTGACAATTCCCAGGAGGTTTCCCTTCCAGTCTAGATCGGGTAGGCAGCCTGGTGCTGTGCAGACATGGCAGCAGGAATCCTGCGGTCTGTCCCGGAAGGACGTGTGTGACAAGGAGGTTGTGTAAATGCCACTGCCCTTGTTCCCTCATCTACAGAATAAATGTGTGGCACTAACGCAGCTATCTGCATCCTCAGCATGCTCTAAAATGAAGTGAGACCCTGAACAAGTAAAGGCAGTTTTCAAGACCCTGGAAACACTGGCTCCCCACACATGAGCCCTGGGCTTTCCCTTACGGGTTCCTCGGTTCCCACCCTTCCCACTCTAGGATCTGCAGTCCCTACGGGGGCCCATGGCGTGGTATATCCTCGGGTGATACGTGTTGACTGGATGCAGGAGCAGAAGGAAGTGATGCTGGAGGACACCGGGAAACCCGTCAGGTGTGTGAGCATCCAGAAATGGGAGCTTTCCTTTCTAACACAAGTCACTGCTCGCTAACCTGCTTTCAGTTCCCGTTCTCTTCCTTGGCATGCTCACAGGTTATTAACTCTCAGCCTCTCCAGCGTGTGCCCATCAGGGTTCCCTTATGCTTAATTGAATCCACAGATGCCTCATTTTATTATTTCTGTCAATGACTCAAGCTGGATTTAGCATAAGGTGACCCAGCAGACAAGCTGCCCATTTAGTCTCCTGGGACCCCATCACGTCAGCAGCGTTCACCAAGTCCCTCCTGCGGTTTGTCCGGGTCAGCCCAAGCCCTACAGCTTTTCAGGGAAGCGTCTCCTCCGGGCTTACTCCCAAAGAGACCAGGCTTTCCATGTCCCTATACAGAACTCAGGTCTGGACCCTAATGACTTAAATTCTTGACTTGAGAAAACAGGGTTGTACTGGGGTCAAATAAACAAGTATGATAAATAACATCCATACTGCTTGTGATTGAGAGTATCACAGGAGGAATAAGGATGCTGACCTGCAGTTGATCAAGAGAAGATGGTGCAGGGAGTATTGTGGAGGGAAGGAGGTATTTTAAACTAACAAAATCTGAGCTTGAGAGAAGCTGAAGCGAGGGAGGGAAGGAAGCCTCTGGGAGAAAGAAAGTGTGGTCCAGTGGGAATCCCAAACTCCACCCCCCGCACTGTGACGGATGTGAGTGCACTGCCCAGATCTGCATGAGGACACAGACCCTGACCCCCCGCTTTGGGGAGGGCTGCCTGCAGATGGTCCTCGTGTTGACTTGTTGGGAATCATCTTAGCGAGGCTCGCTGCCGTGTTCAAGGTCACAGCTCCTCCTGGGAGCAGCCTCCGTCCTTGGCATAGCAACACGGCGCTTTCCCTTGACCCTGCCCCTGCCTCCAGCTCTGGACACCTCACAGGGCCACCCTGCTCCAGCTCTTCGGGGGGCTGGCTGTATGCCCCCACCTCCTCCACCCACCTATCTCCCCTCCAGACGAGCCGACCAGCTCCCGCCAGGGCCACTCAGACCCCTCATCCAGGGCCGTGTTCCTCGACACGTGGTCTCACGTGAGACTCATCAAAAGCCTGAGTGGAAATCCGGATGCCTGGCCACCCTCGCCTGTGAATCAGATTCTCCAACAATATGTCCCTAAGCATCTGTGGTTTTAATAAGCTCCTCCACTCATTTTGCTGCTAACTGAATTAAAAACCATGGTTTCAAAATATGCAGGGTAGACAAGACCAGAGGGGGAAATGTCACAGGGTCTTGATTTCTAGGTGAGTAGCCTGCAGAAGATCACAGAGATGCCAGGTCCTTTATAAAGGCTGCACCCTGAAGACAACAGCTGGGTGCCCAGCCCAGTTTCACAAGAGGCTCCCTAACACCACCTGGTTGCCCGTCGGCTGTTCCCAGCTCTGCACCGTTACGCTGCAGGCACGTCCCCGTGTGTGCACACCTTGTCTTCCTCACTGGGGTGACTTCTCTGAGGGGTAACTGCTCCACTACCTCCTGGGCGAAGACTGGGAACTGCAGTCAGCTGAGACTGTGTCTTAATCTATTCTGGAGCATGAGGGGTAGCCTTCTGAATCTTGTTATGAACGTCAAGTGACTTACAAAACTGACCGATGTCAGTGATGGCAGCATCAGTCGCCCTGGTTCCCAGAGATGCACAGTCCCCAGGGTCCCTTCCGGCCCCTCCCCTACAAGCCCCTGATTGCACATACAGACTCTTCTCTGTGGGCGGACGGTGGTGATCCCTCCACTCTGTCTGTCTTTGTTGGGGAAAGAAAGGAAAGAAAGAAAGATAGCACTAAGTCGTGTCTGACTCTTGTGATCCCACGAACTGTAGCCCGCCAGGCTCCTCTGTCCATGGGATTCTCCAGGCAAGAATATTGGAGTGGGTTGCCATTTCCTTCTCCAGGGGATCTTCCCGACCCAGGAAGTGAACCCAGGTCTCCCGCATTGCAGGCAGACACCGACTGAGAGAATGCTGAGGAAAGAGCGCCACAGAGACCGTGTCTGAGTGACGTGATTTCATTTGTTGTGAAACCATTAGAGCTGGTTTGCCAGTGGGTGAGCCCCCCCAGCCTTCAGGACTCATCCTTGGTGACAGCGGGTGCTGTCTCCTCGCCAGGACCCTGCCCTGTGGTCAACGCAATGTCAGATGAGCTGACCACACCTCCCCGTGGTCCCCTGGCTGGGATGAATCTTCCCATGTCACTGCAGCTCATTTGGACCCCACGTCAGCATCCCATTGTATACAGTGACCTCGTGGAGTAATGTTCCCAGGAGGAAGGCATCAGAAGATTATCTGGAAGTCTAGGTAATTCTAGCCATGCCTCCTCACACTGGGCTGAGCCGTGCAGGGACGGGCCGGGTCTGGTGGGTGTGCAGACACCAATTCAGCCCCTGACATTTGCCTGGTGACGTGAGTTTACTGGGCACAGCCTTGGTCTGTTTCTCCATCCACTGGGAGGCTCAGGTCTGGGATTGGCAATTGGCCCCCAGTGATGTTTATTTGCTTGGGCACAGTCCGATATGCTGGTGAGTTGCAGAGCTGGAAATGGAAAATGGTGGCTTTCTTTAATCTAAAATTGTTTAAAGGGAATTTCCTTCAACTTTCCAGAGGAGACAAAGAACAAGACAGTGAGGATCTTAGGGAGGAAGAATAGATCCAGAGGGCTTCTGTGCTGTGGGAAGTTAATCTAGAAAATTAGAAGAGGCAAGAAAGGACAAATAAGCCAACCGGGTCTTAACAGGAAGGATCATGTGGCCAAGGGACGCAAATTCAGACACTTTAGTCCAAAACACTGTTTCTATTTGAAATATCTGACAACTTAGGGAGGAGGACCAGAGGTATTTGGTTTAATTAGCTGGATCTAATCAATGGTATTGGGCTTCCCAGGTGGTGTGAGTGATGTAGAACCCAGCTGCTAGTGCAGGAGATCTAAGAGACACAAGTTCAGCCCCTGGGTCAAGAAGATCCCCTGGAGGAGGGCATGGCAACCCACTCCAGTATTCTTGCCTGGATAATCCCAAGGACAGAGGAGCCTGGTGGGCTACAGTCCATGGGGTCACATGGAGTTGGACGTGACTGAAGTGACTTTGCACGCATGCAGTCAACAAAATTAGAGGATGTTAAGGAATCCCGAGAGTTCTTAAAGAATTCATGACATCTATTAGTGGTTGAGGGCTAACTGATTCTAAAACATTGTAGGAAATTCCTTCCCCGTGCACAGTCTCATGAAAATGTTTTGTTATCCACTTGAGGCCAAAGAGTAAAGACAAACAAAGGCACGTTAATTCACAGTGGGGCCGCAGGGTGCCTGAAACTCAGAGGATGAAAGACAGACAGCACTCTCTTCCCACTTCTGATCCCGAACTTAACACCTTCAGGAAGCGGGCTTAAGGAGACGCTGATGCTGAGGAAAGAAGCCAGAGGCCTGTTATTACCTGGGTGTTTCACAGATCAGATCTCACCCGCCAAACCCTCACGACCCCACACCGCCAGAACCGGGAATTGCAGACCTGCGCCACTTGCGTTCCCCAGCGCGCTGTGTTGCCACCTCGGTGTCTCAGTGATGGGCAGGTGAAGTGGGCTGGGGCCGGGGGGCTTGATTCACAGTGTTTTCCCATTTCTGTGGTGTAAATACTCCTGGACACTTGACCAGGGGGGTCTCATAAACCATGCAAGCCAGCTCTAGCCAGTGATGGACGCCGCAGAGACAATCAAACGATCTTATGGTCTGGCCAGTCCACAAGTACGTGTTAATGACTGACTCCATCCTTCTCATGATGTTACCTCTGCCAGCACCCAAGGCTTCAGGTCACAGTCCACCAGAGCTGAATCTCACGCAGGCGGCTTCCTGGAGGTGGCTGAGAGAGCCCTTCGTGGTGACAGACATTTTGGCCACCAACCACACACAGGGCTGAGGGCAGAGCAAGCTGGCCGAGTGCTGCGTGCGCCCAGGAGCTGTTTCTGGCAGCGACACCCAGAGCAACACTGCTCTTGACCATGTGCCTCTCAGGCCGCACAACGTCGGCCACAGACTCCCGTGAGAGTTCTTGGGAGCTGATAGCACCGAGAGAGACAGGAGTCCCAGGGAATCATCAAAAGCGTCTCTTTGGGCCCCAAAGAGAAGACAAGCCTAAAATTGGGAAGAAAAAAAGAGTCAGACAGAAAACTCTATCAAGAAAAAGGAATTTCTTTCTTCCATGGGCATGGCGCTTTATAAAAAGGGCTAGGGGATCTATCCTGGCATTTCACGGAAAGCAGAGGAAAGCCAGCCCTCCCACCTGCTCTTCTGGACCAGGCACCCCACTGGTTCAGAGCCAGCCCTTCTCATCCATCTCCTGTCTGGAATATTCTGCCACCTCCTGACTCCTCCTCTCTCAGTGATCTCTGCAGCCCAGCAAACCCAAGCCCTTCCAAGGAAGAAGGCCATTCATGACCTACCCATCTATGTAGCCTGACGATGCGAATATCATTTTTAAATTTTTATTTTATATTGGATAGTCGATTAGGGGGCTTCACAGGTGATGCTAGTGGTAAAGCATCTGCCTGCCAGTGCAGGAGATGTAAGAGACTTGGGTTCGATCCCTGGGTTGAGAAGATACCCTGGAGGAGGGCAGGGCTACCCACTCCAGTGTTCTTGCCTGGAGAATACTATAGACAGAGGACCCCAGCGGGCTACAGTCCATGGGGTCACCAAGAGTCGGACACAACTGAGCGACTGAGCCCGCACGTACCCCCGCACAGCTGATGAACACCATTGTGTTACTTTCAGGCGGACAGCAAAGAGATGGGGTTCTGCATAAACAGGTAACACACCCCTCTTTCTCGGGTTCTTTAAGGCAGAGCTGGTGGGCAGACTTGCTTCTCTGTCCTCCCCCGAACCACCCTGACTTCCCCGCCTTCCGCCAAATACCATTTACTTAATTAATGTTTTTCATGCGAGTGTCTCCCTGTTCCCATATATTTACTTGAACCATTTGCCGCTGCAAGGGAAAATGATTGTTTTTATTTACCTAAACTTTGAATATCGCCCATTGTCTGTGTTACTATTCAGAACTCCTGCACTCTAATAATCTTATGATATGCAACTTGGAAATCTATGTAGATTCATCATTTTATCAAATAATTGTTTACTGGGATTATTTCAGTCTGTAATTGCTTCTCTCTTTTCCCCTGTGAAACACGGAGTGTCCCGAGTCCTGTGCCCAGTTCTCAGGAAGGGGAAACACCAGCATCGGCCGCCCGTAGGAGATGAAAGGAACACACGGCTCGAGGTCCTCACCCTCACTGGAGAACGCTGCCGCCTTTGTCTCCCGGCTGATCCCTAGGATTTAAAGCTCTGCTTCGCGCCTGAGACCAACACAGTGCGCTGTGGGAAGCAACCCTTCTCAACTTTGGAGCTGGAGGTCAGACAGGTGGAAGGGTTCCTCTGAGTCTCGAACCCTGGAGCTGGGAGCGCAGATGGGGAAGAGCCCCAGGAGGCAGCATTTGGGGAGACTTGCTGGGCCTCTCGGAGCACATGGCTTTCCCTGCCCTGAAGTGGGAACACCGCTTCATCTCTGAGCGGGAAAGAAAGAAAGAAAAAAATCAGCCTGGAGCCACCGAATGCAGGGGACGTGCAGCCCGGCCAGGAGTCTCCCCACCTCTGGTTGGGATTTAGGTTGGTGGGGTGCGTTCTGGAAGGAGTGAGAACCTTCTCTAGCTTCAGGCTAAGCCCGATGCCCTGGTCTCCCAGAGGTATGTGAGGAAGTTTCCAGAGGCCTGGAGGGCAGGGGCTGCCACTCTGGGAAGAGGGGATGCCATGGAGGGCCCGCCACCCCATGGAGAGGCTCCTCGAGGATTTACCTGGACAGCGTCCTGGGAACCATCACATGTCACAGATGGGACGGATGTGGAGGGTCTCACCTCCCCATCTCACCTGGGACCACGGAGCCAAAATTCATCTCAGCCTACCAGCCCTTCCTGACTCAAACCCACATTCACCACCCAGAGAGCTCGGGGCACTGGCCTTTTCTGAGTGAGCTGACTGGTGTTTCTCAACAGCCCATCTGTGAAAACAGCTCCCCCCGCACACAGGCACCAGAGAAGCTGGCGAGGCCGCCAGGTGCCTGCAAGCCACCACCCGGCCCCACCCTGGATGTGAACATGGAGCTCTGTGCCCTTTCCTGGGGCACAACACAGATCACCCTGCATGCGCAGAGTGGTGGGCAGGCCTGCCAGCAGCTGCTGGAGACTCGTCTGCCCGAGCGACTCGACCTCCGAAGCTGTCACCAACACGGCCACCTTGTTGTAAACAGCCCCCGTCCGTGTGGAATGCACCCCTGAGCAGGCTCCTGGTAGCATTTGGGGAGACTGGCCGGGCTTCGGCCAGGAGGAACCACGTATGGTGACCGCCTGGTCTGTCAGGTCAGATGACCTTACCCTGGGCCAGGAAGCTTCCCTGCACTTCCACGCAGGCTCTGTTGCCCCAGCTTCGCCCCTCTGGCTCCCTGCAAGGCCTCTGAGACACCTGCGCCCCTGGAGTGCAGCCTCTTGTGCCGTGGGCAGACCCTGATTCCATGTTTTCCAGCTCCTTCGCTCCTAAAGACCCAGGACACAGTTCAAATTCCTTGAAAGTTTCAGGATACCATCTACATCAAAACCGATTTGATTTAATTTTATTTTTTTAAATTTATTTTTATTTTTTGGCTGCACGGGGTTTTCACTGCTGCACAGAGGCTTTCTCTAGTTGCGGCAAGGGGGGCTCCTCTCTGGCTGTGGAGCACCAGCCTTAGACCCTCGCGAAGGCTCAGCAGTGGTTGCGTTCAGGATAGCTGCCTCAAGACATGTGGGATCTTCCTGGACCGGGGACCAAACTCACATCCCCTGCATTGGCTGGTGGATTCTTAACCACTGGACCAGCAGGGAAACCCAAAACTAATGTTAAAAAGCCACCTAAATCCCAGAAGAAGTAAAAAGGGAATTGTAGAGTGATATCCTGAGGGTTCAGATTCCTTGGGGACTCAAAACCTGAACAGAACTGACCCCCGCAGGTCAGGGTTCTACTCAAAGGACAGTTAAGTTCCATGTCAACAAGATTTCCGAGGGCCTTCCATTCCAGCCGCTTCTTTCTAACATATGAGGCCTGAAAACACAGTGTAGCCTCAGATCCACTCGTCTCGGTGTGAGAGCTGCTTGATTCTGTGTAAGCAGAGTGGATTTGGTTCCAAATTCACCTTCTTCCTTAACAGAAGTGCGTTTACTGCTCAAGTGCCCAGCGTCACTGTCTAGTAGGTATTCCTATTTCCTCTCCCTACAGGTGTTTCTTAAGTGCAAGGCAACTGCTGGAATGAAGGCAAATGCAGAGAGCACAGAGGTGGTCACCACTGCCACGGCACCAGTCGGCAATCTCCATGGTGACTGAAACATACAGCGGCCAGGAGAAGGGCTATAGTCCGAGGAGCTCACGGTCCTGTCAGAAAGGATTAAACATACTCCCCCATCACCAGGCGCCAGCCTCACTCACTGCCCCCAAATTCAGCCCCTACTTTGGTCAATTGCATACACACACACACGCGTGCACACACGCACACGCACACACGCATGGGCCTGGGGGTAACGCTGTAACAGTGACCACCACACAAACAGATGTGAAAACCTCACTGATTCAGACAAAGGCAGGAAGGGTGGCTGGCTCCATGATCTAATTTTGCCCCTAAAGTCACGGTTTGCTCCAGGTCAGCCCGCTGGGCACATCGGGCCATGGGCGGGTCACACTTGGCATTTGCTCCTCAGGAAAGTGGTTGCAGTGGGGACTGGAAGGGGAGTTTGGGGGTAGCAGAGGCAACTGTCCTGCACAGGATGGACAGAGAGCAAGGCCCTGCTGTGCAGCGCAGGGAAGCATGCTCACGCTCCTGGGGTAAACCAAAATGGAGCAGAATGTGCAAAGGCATGTGTATAGCGGAGCCACTCCGCTGCATGGCAGAGGTGAGCACGACACCGTCACTCAACTAGACGCGAAGGTCAAAGGAGGCGGCGCAGAGGCTACAGCCGGGCTCCTCCGTGGGCACTCCCGAGTGCGCCCCCGCCCTGCCCTCTGCCTCTGCGTCTCCTCTGCGCCCCCAGGACACTCTGGTTTCAGGGTCCTGCCGGACACTGAGACTCTAGGGTGGGTTAGTCTGGAGGTCATTTCCCGCTGGCCCTGGGTCTGGGTCCTGCCCTCTCCACCAGGCAGCTGCAGACCTCTCTGCAGAGCCCCCGCTCAGATGTCCCCTGGACAGCAGCGGGCAAGGTCACCTTGGGGTCTACTCTGACAGGTAGACCTCTCACATCCCTGGACAAGAGGGACACACAGAGCCCACTCCCCAGCCTTGCCCCGAGGCAGCCCTAGAACCTGGATTCCACAAAAGGAGGCTGCGGTATGGTGTGTGACCGGCCGCCCCCATCCGGGGTCGCCCTCTCTCCAGGATGGATGCTCCCCCAGCACCTCTCTCACGCCCTCTCATGACAACGTAGGGTGCCATGGTGGAGAAGAGGCGCCCAGCTCAAGGTCGAGTTCTCGGTCTCCTGATTCCTGTCCCCGCAGCCACACACCAGCTCTAGTCTCCGCAGTGTCCAGCCTGAAGGGGCGGACTGTGCTTCAGGGTACAGGGTTTCCCCTACTGACCTGGAAGCTGAGTCTGCAACTAGGCCATCAGGTAATCAAAGATTAACTGGGGGAAAAGGAGAAGTAAGATTTCTGCCTGAGACAGAAGTGAGGGACGTGGGTGGCATACAAGGATTCATGGGATCCACCCTTGTACTAACAGGTTCAGGGAGAGAGGCGGTGGGGAAGCACCACAGCCCTGTGTAGAAAATGCCAAGACCCAGACCACGGAAATTGGCGCTGGGGTCACACCTGCCAAGGAAAGCCGCCCCATCACATGGGAGCAGACAGAGAGCTGAGAAGGATGTGCACTCTGGGCACCAACCTGGAGACCAGCCGCGGCCACGAGGCTTCACTCGCACCATTTCATACGATTTAAAAAGTGTGTCCTCTTTCTATTGACTTTAAAGATCAGAGCATGCATTGATGCTGGGGAAAAGTNGGCAGGAGGAGAAGGGGACGACAGAGGATGAGATGGCTGGATGGCATCATGGACTTGATGGACGTGAGTCTGAGTGAACTCCGGGAATTGGTGATGGACTGGGAGGCCTGGCGTGCTGCAATTCATGGGGTCGCAAAGAGTCGGACACGACTGAGCGACTGAACTGAACTGAACTGAAACTTTTTTGGAGGTAACTTCAGAATACTGTATCAGGATGCCCTGATGGCTCAGACAGTAAAGCGTCTGCCTACAATGCAGGAGACCCGGGTTCAATCCCTGGATTGGGAAGATCTCCTGGAGAAGGAAATGGCCACCCACTCCAGTATTCTTGCCTGGAAAACCCCATGGATGGAGGAACCTGGTAGGCTACAGTCCATGGGGTCACAAAGAGTTGGACACGACTGAACGACTTCATTTTCAGAATACTGTATGGCATCCTGTTTCATCTCTGCTCATTCCTTTTAGTCACTCTTACAAGCTGCTGAGACATTTGGACAGTCTCCCTCTGTTTCTAATAGGAAATATGAGACACAAAGAGAAGTATAGACAAGGAATTAAAATGATCCACAAGATCCATTAGTAATAACTCCCTCGATACAGGATCTTTTTCTAAATTTCTCTCTTTTCTTTTTCTCTCTGAGGCACAAGCACACAAAACATGTAACAGATGTGTTATATAATATATTGGTTGCTTGGTAATATACTGTGAGTATTTTCCTGCATCATTAAATATTCTTATTTAAATGAACTTAAATATTTTTAGAGATATATCACAATTTATGCAACTAAATCCTTATTGTTAGACATTGAGATTGCTCTCAATTAATTAATATTAATTAGTCTGCAATGATTAATCTGCAATGAGCTCCCTGTTCGTAAATCATTCTGTGCTCCTCTGATTATTTTCTTGCTTTAAATTGCTAACAGTGAAATTAGTGCATGAAGACAAGGCAACCTTAAAAGCTCTTGCAACCTTGTTGAGACTGGATTAAATATGCATCATGTTAATTCTGTAGCATTTACATATTTGATCAACATCCTCCAACTCAAGCCAAGTGTTTCAATGACATGATCTTGTGGCAAATGAGTCCATCTGCTTTTAGTTTTATCTGCATATTTTCTCTTTTATCCAGTAATTTCAGTATCTATATAACACAAGGGCTATGTATTAGGCTGTGTGTAATATTCTACCTGGACTTCCCAGGTGGTTCAGTGGTTAAGAATCTGCCTCCCATCACAGGAGATTTGGGTTCAGACCTTGGGTTGGGAAGGTCCCCTAGAGAAGGCAATGGCAATCCACTCCAGTGCTCTTGCCTGGAGAATCCCATGGAAAGGGGAGCCTGGTGGGCTACAGTCCATGGGGTCATAAAGAGTTGGACACGATGTACCAACTCAACATCAACAACAATCTTCTGCATACCTTCTCTGATTAGACACCCCACACTTCATAAATGAACAGCCAAGCAGCACAGAGCTAACAGTCTCAGGGTCACGGCTGGTGATGGGGGAGACCACCTGCCAACCAAGGCTTGTCATCCTCTCGATTCTCGGCTTTTCTCAAGTCCTCACACACACGCGCGCCTAAGAGTGAAGAGGTGGGCTCTTTCTGTCGCGTCCCCCAGAGCTTCTGCATCCCCGGTCTACGAACGGCATGCTCCTTCTGGTGGTCTTGTCTTGCCCTATTTCTGCCTCTGTGGATCGAAAGCTGTCAGGGCGTGGGAGGCACTCTGACCCACCCCAGGCAAGAGCCCCAGGGGTGCCCACTCCCCACGGCCCCATGCGGTCCACAGGAAGCAGGATGGCCTCCTCTGAGCTCCCTCCTCTGCGCCCGGGGGTCGTGAGCCGTCCCATCTGCTCCCGGGAGCAAGGCCCCACCAGAACAGAGTTCCTCCCAGGGGAACCCAGCTGCAGGGGCCAGGGCTGCTGACCCACTGTTTCTCCTTGGCTTCTTTCGTTTGGAAGTCCAAGTCTTTGATTTGAGGTTGCTGTTCAGTCACTCAGGCGTGTCCAACTCTTCACAGCCCCATGGACTGCAGCACGCCAGGCTTCCCTGTCCTTCACCTTCTCCCAGAGCCTGCTCAAACTCATGTCCATTGAGTCGGTGATGCCATACAGCCATCTCATCCTCTGTCATCCCCTTCTCCTCCTGCCCTCTGTCTTTCCCAGCATCAGGGTCTTTTCCAACGAGTCAGCTCTTCGCATCAGGTGGCCACAGTATTGGAGCTTCAGCTTCAGCATCAGTCCTTCCAATGAATATTCAGGACTGATCTCCTTTAGGATGGACTGGTTTGATCTCCTTGCAGTCCAAGGGAGTCTCCAGAGTCCTCCAGCACCAGAATTTTAAAGCATCGATTCTTCGGTGCTCAGCCTTTTTTTCTGGTTCAACTCTCACCTCCACACATGGCTACTGGAAAAACCACCTCTGTTCCCTTAAAATCTTCTCATTTCAGTCATTGCTTATTCCATTCCGATGGAATGTTGTTCGTCCTTTCCGATAACAGCACAGAAGGTTCTGGAAGCTCTAGCATCTCTGCTTCAAGCACTGGGCCAGCTGACAGTGGTGAGTCCCGGGTGGACCCAGCAGCATGTGTCGCCGCAGACCTCAGCGGGTCGCTCCAGGGGCAGCTCCTTCTCTGGAGAAGTCGGCAGAGAGAGTCTGTCTGTTCACAGCTTCTGCACAAGCTGCCATGGATGTGCTGCATGATGTGATCCCCCCACACCCCGAGCCCCCAAGGCCTCTGCTGCCCCCTCAGGGTAAGTTGGGGGGCGGCCACCACCACAGTCCCTGGCCCGGGGTGCCAGCCGACACTGAGGGAGCTGGGGAAGCAGAAATTGTGTTCACACATCTCTGAGATGTTTTCCTGTTCTTCCTGTGCAATCGACATGACATCTAAGGAGAGAGAATTGGTGAACATCTAGGACAAAGTGTCCTCGCCTAGTTATCCCTGGCACATGCTCATCAAACCCCCCCTTCAAGAAGGGAAGCGTCCCACAGGGACATCATGAGGGCAGCCCCAAACCAGGTAGCATCAGGGCCTCCCCAGGAACTCAGTTTTGCCAAGAAAGGCCTGAGGAGCAGGGACGCAGCGTCTCCAGGAGAACACACCAGAGGGCTCTGGAATCCTGTCGGGACTGATGATGTCATGGAATTACAGCTCAGGACTTCGGACTGTTCAGACCCCGTTTCCAGAGTAGTCAGCTGGCGTCACTGTCTCCCTGCAGGCATTTCCTGCCCTTCCTCCTATGTCTCCTGCCGTTTTGTCTCACGGAACCTGTCCCCCAGCTCTCTCCTCCTCTCAGATCTGACGTCTGCAGGGTGCAGGGGGCCTGGGAGTCATGGCTGAAGCTGATGAATCCAGGTCTTCTCCACCTGGCCCTTTGGGGGCCAGTCACTGCACCGTGAACACAGATTTCACAGGTCAACACGACACTTACGATATTAGGAGCAGTGACGCCTTCCTGAGAGCTGAATGCTAAAGCATTCATATGCCAGGGATCTGAACTGCAAAGCTCGGGATAAGACTGAGACACTTCCATTTCTGGGAGGCTTTCCATTAATCACTATTAACAGGTAAAGACTGTCACAACAGACGAGCGGTGTGTACCACTGAGAGCAGCTCTTCAGCGGGAGCTTTGACATTTTAATCTCCATCATTTCAACTGCTGGAGAAACGAGGCCAAGATAACCCAGAAATCGTAGGCACACGCACGGCGTGGGTAATGGCCCACCAAGGTGTGTGACCTGTGCACATGCGTGTGTGGGATTAACCATCATGGTTCCGAAAGGACTCCCCCAGGTCAGGACCAGGAGAGGCGCTGCAAACGCAGAGGGGCGCTGGGGCCCCACCCCACCCCAGGTGGGTCCACAGCCCCACAGACCTGCGTTTGCTCTACTTTCCAGAGAGGCACAAAGGCTTGAAACTGTGAGTGATTAGCACATGACATTTGAAAAGCGGGAGCCGCTGGAGAGCTCAGAGAGGCTGAGATGGATGGATGCAGAGAGCAGGCAGAAAGTTGCTGATTCGTGAAAGCATGACTGGCTTTCTCCATACGAGCTGGGTCTGTCTGTTGGGCCTGGATCCCATGGCTTACGCGTCCTTTGAAATGTGGGACTGTCCTATTAAAGGAAATGCCTGGATTGATCGTTTTCCCCTTTTACTGTCGGTATTGCCTTTGGCCTAAAAATGACAGGTTTAAAGACTGTCATTAGCCTAAGTTGCAAACAGATTATATGTTGATATAATAAATGTTTTACCTCTAATTTTTGTTTTAGTGTCTTCTTCTAAATGGGTATCAAACCACGTTGAACCTATTTATTAAGGCTTTCCTCTGAAAGGTGCCACGGTTGCAAAAGCCAGCCTCTCTCCTTATCAGAGGCTGAGGAGACCTCCGGCTGGAGGCAGAAGGGGAGCTGGGTTTGGAGCTGGGCAGCCCTGCCTGGGGCCCCCCTATCCTCCAAACACATCCTGCCTCTCTCATCTTACTTTGCTCCTGCGGCTCCTCCTGCCTTCCCAGACATCTATCCTTCTCAGATCCCCAGGGCTGTGGGCTGAACTGTGTCCTCCCTTAAATTCACATGTTGAGGCCCTAACCCCCGGTGTGGGAGAATGTGGCTGTATCTGGAGACAGAACTTTCACAGAGTTGATGAAGGTTAAATGAGATCATTAATCGGTAAATGAAAGTGAAAGTCATTCAGTTGTGTTCAACTCTTCGCAACCACACGGGCCACGGAATTCTCCAGGCCAGAATACTGGAGTGGGTAGCCTATCCCTTCTCCAGTGGATCTTCCGATGCAGAAATCAAACTGGGATCTCCTGCACTGCAGGTGGATTCTTTACCAGCTGAGCTGCCAGGGGACCCCATCATTCTTCGGGTGGGTCCCAAACCAATAGAACCCCCGGCCCATAAAAGAGGGTGGGCTTCCCAGGTGCTACTAGTGGTAAAGAACCCGCCTGCCAGTGCAGGAGACGCCAGAACCCTGAGTTTGATCCTTGGGTCGAGAAGAACCCCTGAAGGAAGGAATAGCAACCCACTCCAGGATTCCTGGCTGGAGAATCCCACGAACAGAGGAGACTGGCGGGCTACAGTGCATGGGGTCGCAGAGAGTCGGACACAACTGAGCCACCGAGCCCACCTTATGGAAGGGAGGATGAAGATGCGGGCGGCCACCAGAGGACGGGGCAGTGGCTGAGGCTTGAGGCCTGCCCACCCCAGCACCGCGGTGCCCAGCTCCCAGGACTGGGAGACGATCAGCTCCTTTGTGAAGCCCCCGAGTCTGGTGTAGGGTGATGGCAGGCCTAGAAGATGAGCCGACCAGCTCAAGGACCCTTTCTTTGTCGGGCCAGCCCAGGACAGGCTTGCCTGCCCAGTGCCATCCCAGGAGCCCCTCTTCCCGGTGCAGGGCCCTGCGTCAGGGCTGATGACCAGCCCCTGGAAGACAGAGACTCACGTTGCCTGGGCTCTGGAGCCACAAAGCCCGGCGCCTCACACGTGGCAGATGTTCCCTGGGGTGGGGAGGAGGGTGTGGAGAGGCCCAACTTCACCTTCCACCCGACGGCCAGCCCCGCTCCCTGCCTGGGCCCGAGTGGAGGGGGCCACCCAGCAGCCACGGGCTGACCTTGCACCAGGCCCTTGGCTCAGGCCTCAGCTCGATTTGCAGCTGGTGAGCTGTGTGGTGTGAGCTGAAAGGAGAAACCGCAGGATCAGAGTTCCCTCTGCGTCTGCATGGCTGGGGGCCTGGCTGCAGGCACACGGCCCTCTGCTATAGATCGGTATGAATGCTGGGGGCATGGGAATTCAGGCTGAAAAGCCAGGCCAGACTCCCTCTAGCTCACCGACCTGGCGGAGGATCCTGGGCCCCAGCAAGAAGAGCATCAGACACCAAGACAACCACATCACCCAGGTTCCATGTAGACAGGTGATTGCAGAGAGTGGAGCAGAGTTGCCTCTGCTGTACAGAAGGCCCTTGTTGATTTTCTATTTTATATATAGTGGTGTATGTGTGTGTGTGTGTGAATCCCAAACTCTTAATTTATCTCCATCTCCAACATCAAGAAGATCAAACCAGTCAATATTAAAGGAAGTCTACCCTGATGCTGAAGCTCCAATACTTTGGCCACCCGATGCGAAGAGCTCACTTGTTGGAAAAGACCCTGATGCTGGGAAAGATTGAAGGCGGGAAGAGATAGGGGCAACGGAGGAGGAGATGGTTGGATGGCATCACCGATGCAATGGACATGAACTTGGGCAAACTGCAGGACGAGCTGAGGGACAGGGATGCTTGGCGTGCTGCAGTCCGTGGGGGCAAGAAGAGTGGACACAGCTTGGCACCTAAACAACAGAGCAAACGGCAGTTTGTTTCGTGAAGTCTGTGAGTCTCTTTCAGGTTTGTAAGTAATACATATACCCTTTGCTGTATACCTCAGGGATTTCTCTGATGTCTCAGCGCATAAAGAATCTGCCTGCAATGCAGAAGATGACGGAGACGCGGGTTCGATCACTGGGTCATAAAGGTCCTCTGGAGGGGGAAATGGCAATGCACACCAGTCCTCTTGCCTGAAACATCCCATGGACAGGGGAGCCTGGTGAGTTAGTCCATGGTGCTGCAAAGAGTCAGACATGACTGAGTGCACACAGGAGCTGCTGTGCACCTGAAACTAACCCAACGCTGTAAACCAGCTCTACTCTAAGGTCAGATAAAGATTAAATAGATACAGTAACACAGAGGTGAAGCGTGTGACCAGTTTTAACTGCAGCAAAAAGACATTTCAACCTGTTGTAACGTGAGTGAGTGAGTGAGCGAAGTCGCTCAATTGTGTCCGGCTCTTTTTGACCCCATGGACTATAGTCTACGAGGCTCCTCCCTCCATGAGGTTCTCCAGGCAAGAGTACTGGAGTGGGTTGCCATTTCCTACTCCAGGGGATCTTCTCGACCCAGGGATCGAACCCCGGTCTCCTGCATTCCAGGCAGACATTCCAGACATTCTGAGCCATAACATGGATTAATCTTAATTTAAGGTCCATTAGAAATGGAATCATCATAGCAGTGCCTAAGTCAATGACTATCCATTGATTAACCACAAAGTCTTAAAGAGTTATCAAGCTCCACCCGCCGCCTCCTGAGCGGGGTGCATGTTGAACAAAATGCAGTTTGTTGATTCACCACCCTCCTGTGAGATCCTCATGTTTCTTTGCCTTCTGTGTAGTAAGCGGTCCCCTTTAAGATGAAATCTATGAATAAGAAAATGAACTGTTCTCCTGAAAACACACAGGCAGCCACACCAATTTTTCTGATTATTGATGCCCTGGCCTTCAACCGTAACAGTGACGTATGCAGTCAGCCGTGTCTCGTCTCCTGTCCATCGAGAGCCAGGGTGCCAGCGCTGCTGGTCAGGAACCCGAGGTTACGAGCTGTCACTATCAGGATGCTAGTTCTGAGGTGANTGTGTGCATGTGTCTGTGTGTAGGGGTGTGTGTGTGTAGGTGTGTGTGTAGGAGTGTGTATGGGTGTATAGATGTGTGTGTGTAGGTGTGTGTAGGGTATGTGTGTGTAGGGGTGTATGTGTAGGTATGTGTGTAGGTGTATGTAGGTGTGTGTGTAGGTGTGTGTGTGTGGTAGGTGTATAAGTGTGTGTGTGTAGGTGTGTGCTCAGGTGTGTGTGTATAGGGGTGTGTGTGTAGGTGTGTGTGTATGTAGGGGTATATATAGGTGTGTGTGTGACTGTGTGTGTAGGTGTGTGTATGTGTGTGTGTGTGGAGCCGTGTGTATGTGTGTGTGCATGTGTCTGTGTGTAGGGGTGTGTGTGGTGTGTTGTGTGTGTGTAGGTGTGTGTGTAGGACTGTGCGTAGGTATATAGATGTGTGTGTAGGTGTGTGTAGGGTATGTGTGTGTAGGGGTGTATGTGTAGGTGTGTGTGCAGGTGTGTGTGTAGGGGTGTGTGTGCGGTAGGTGTATAAGAGTGTGTGTGTAGGTGTGTAGGTGTGTGTGCAGGTGTGTGTAGGGGTGTAGGGGTGTAGGGGTGTGTGTAGGTGTGTGTGCAGGTGTGTGTGTAGGGGCTGTCTCTTATACACATCTGACCCTTTCTCTCTGGGTGGACTCACGGTC